>JAAAYG020022178.1:133709-144453 GCA_009936455.2 Tomocerus minor | reverse complement strand
GTATCTAAGAGTAAATAGTATAGTATGAGAGTATTTATTAAATGAGTTGAGGAAAAGCGAAATCAAAAGTGCAATTAAATGTAAGGTATTTAGTATTCTGTAAATAAACACAGATGAAAAGAGGATAAAATCCAGAAGTTGGCATTAACCATTAGGTTATTTGCTGCAAGATACTAATAAGGATGGGATTTGAGAAAGATGCAGACGATTAACCAAGCTTGAGACAAGAGAATGAGTTAAATGTAGAGTTGAAGTATTAGGATGGTGCAGATACAATGTGGAAATACTAAAGGTCAAGTTCCTTTGCTCATCAAAATGATAAAGATATCGATATGAATCTCAAAAAGTTTTTGCCAGCCTACAAGGATACACAGAAAAAAGTTGCAAAACATTCTGTACAGATATTTATACATGGAAAAATGATTATCTATCAACAAATGTAGTCAATTCAGCCAAAGTATGTACTGAATAAAGTTCTGAATTTGAGCAAAAAACAAGAGCTCTTAGATATTTTCATGACAGTGAACTTGAATTTGGTAAGAGAAGCCAAGCTGGCGTATGCGAAGTGGCTGTGCTCCAATGCAAACCCTGCAAAACGCCTAAAAGTTATTTTGAATAGCTCTTGCTATTTATTCCCTGCTAATTCTTTCTTTATGAGCTATCATAAAACAATGGACTTCGCAGTAATAAAACTTCTGGTTCTTTAAATCAAAACGACATTGAATCTGCCATGTACCAAGAATGCGATAGCTAGCTGCACAAGTCCATTGTATAACAATGGCCTATAAGAAGAAGATGGTTAATCTTTATGGGGTTTTATAATGATTTATAAGGGAGGAGTGAGCGTAGCATTATGACTCTATACGTTAGAGCTAATTTTATCGCTCATTCTACACTGAACATTGACATACAACTAAGCGGGTACTTACATTCTACGGAAATTCTATTTAAGCAATTCAGAATATATGAAGAAGATGGCTAAGGAAGAGGCTGAAGCGAAAAATGAGTAATAATAGCATTGCATGACAGGAGAAGATTAACAGTGGCAGAATTCCTAGGACTCAAAAGACAATAAATACGCAGTTTATTACGCCAAATTTAAGTTCGACACTTGAATAAAACATGTGTTTGTCTGTTTGTTCTCTTACTTTTGGAGGTAGGTAGGCACATATATTACTAGTCGTCAGTAACATAGAATTCTATTGTGATTCGAGCTAGCGTCACTGTAAATACTTAGGTAGTGGCTAAAATAATTACCATCTGCTAGACTCACCTTTGGGTAGGTATTCATTAAGGAGGGATGCGTAAGGAAGCGAGAAAAGCGAGAGTTTTACAAAACACCAAAGGAAACACATTCAATACAATTGAATCAAAAAAAACTTTGCTTTGTAGAGATATACATTGACAGAGACTTCCTTTTTTACACTTTGTAATTAATACCTTCCTCAGTGTCAATGTTAACGTTGTTGGTGTGTGGTAGAATGGCTATGTACCAACAACATGGTGCAATAGACACTACTATACTTATACACTACGTAGATGTAGTACTTATAGATATATCATCATGATATACCTGTAATCAATTGTTTCTTTCGATTCTCGCAAATATCCAAGCGTTAATTGCATTACGCTAATGCGTGAAGATGGATGAGAGATAATTTGTTGATGTACGTTTTCTGTATGAAGTAGTGAAGTTTTTGGTGAATCATTAAGTGCACGTAAATAGAAAAGAAGTAAATAAAACAAATCAAAGGCAAAGGAAGGAATAGGATAAGACATCTTAATGAAACATGTTAACTTGTCTTCTCTTTGTGTACACGGCAGGAATTTTTCTTGATTAGCAGCTAAATTGAAGGCTTCTATACGGAAATGCACTACTCTGTTATGTTATGGTGAGCTGTTAATCTTGTTGAAGGATTTTAAAAGCTGTGCAATGATTAAATGCATTTAGGTGGGCAGAGCACGCTATTTCATATACTTTACTGCTCTGGCAAGACACTCTACTCAAGTGTCGGACTATTAGTGTCTGTCTACTGTCTATGTACATAATCGTACACTCCACTTATTTAACTTTAGCTTCATAAATTAGGAGAGGGATGTATTGCGTTATTAGATTGGGCTGGAGCATACACTGACGCAAAGGAGCGAGAAAAGAAGGCATTCGAGCTTGTATTTTTTGTTTAAGAATTACCATTACCAAGTAATAAGATGGTAGAAAGATACAATTAGCAGGAATATGATTTTATATTTATGCAGCTAACCAAAAAAACTGTGCATCAAAATATTAAGACGTTTGTGCTAGGAATTTTTATAAGCGGTATCTTGTGTAGAGTGCAATCTATGCTAATGAATTGCATACAACTGTCTCAAATCCTCGGAAGTCACAAAAGCCGTCAATAATGTGAAGGATACAGCATGCTCCTTACAATGTTGCACAGTTTTGTTTTCAGAGCAAAGAAGCTATTGTTGTGTTTGCCGGACATAACAGTGGACACTAGCCATTAACCTTAATGACAAAGTTAATGTTCTCTCTATGTTACACATTTATACCTTTTGTTCTGCTGCAATTGCAATGGTTAGTTTGTATATGAATGTAATGCCAAGAAAATTACCCCTGAACTAGAAGTTTTGACACAAAATCCCATCACAAGTTCAGTTAGTGAGAAAATAGAGTCAGATGTTGTGCACACGTCTAGTTAAATAAATAAGGACGAGCATAAGGTCTATAACAGGGAATTCTTAAGCATGACTTAAAAGAGGAGCGTATGCCAGTAAAAAGACGTATGACATCTGCATTTCTTTTACATCATCTTCATGCAGACAGCTTTGAAGCTGACGATGAGCACAAGTTAGTAACAACGTTAGAAAAACAAAAGATAAAAATTGAATTGGGCAACAAGCATTTACAAATTGGTGATTAGCATTTTTAGTGTCTGAGAAAGTATTTGCTATGCTGAGGATGAGCTACATATAATAACAATAAGCATAAGTTCGTCTAAAGTTTAGCAGCCATAAAAATAAATAAAGTTGCAACTTGCCTCACTGCCATCATGACATGACACGACAAATCAACGCGTATCTCTCACTGCATCCACTTAATGGTACTGTTGGAAATCACATAATGCGTCCAACGTGACGTAACGTTATACAATCAGTAATAGTCGTGTGAAGATGATTCAAGTGTGTATGCAGTTGGAGTTTTTAGGTTTAGGTAAATAACAGAGATAACTATAACAAAATAAGTGAGCAATCTAAGAAAATGTTTCTGCGAAAATGCAATAATGAAATAAACGAGCATAAAACGGCCGGAGAGGCAAGGCAATAAATTGTTACGCTCTGGTTGGTCTCTTCCATCTTTTTTAAATCAGCTGTCTTAACTTGAGGCTTGACCATTAATAAACCCGTATATGCTTACAGCTCCTCTACACAGAAGTTACAGAGCGCATTAAGTATATAATGTGTGTTTTACGAACTAATAGTACAATCCCTTTGAGCATTTACAAACTGAGAAATGTGTTTGCAACCTGAAGAGAGGATTTAAACCTTGTCCATATCTGTATCATATCACTAAATCAGGAGTTTTACATGAAATTTCGAAAAGAGGACGAAATTGATGTGCGAGTTGGCCATTAGGCGGACAAGAGACATGGCTCTGATTAGAAGGGGGAGGAAATCAACGTTTAGGCAAAGCGCTGGAAAGTTCAAGACTAGGTAAATACTGACGATGTGGTTTAGGGTGATGTATGTTGCGAGTGCAGAGGCTTAACCTTAATTGCACATTGGAGCGAGGATAATATGTCGATTGCATAAAGACTCAAATATTTCTTTCCCAAAATTGCAACGCATCCCATTATATCATATCGCATCGCGTATTACGTTGAATTTGATTTGATAGGCGAGGCGAAGCGTGCTGAGGGCACACGCTTTTACGATGCAATTCCCAGTCTTTCTTAACATTTAGTGAGGTAAGTAAAGATAGGAGTTGACTTGGCAAGTGCACAGTGAATTAGAAGAGATGCATTAAGAATTGAAATATTATGCATATCTGGGCAAACTGAGTCTCATGCTCTGAGTAGTCATTTCTCAGTCTTTAATATTTTATAACAGTAAATTGCACAGACGCTCTTTACTAATCCAACATGTGCCGTCAGATTCTACTATAAGCTTTACTTAACCTTCTAGGGACCTCTTTATTTGTTATTATCTAATAAAAACTTCTTCAAGCTGAAGTGCACTCACAGAGTTATAGTTTCGTCGACTTTGTAACTAAGATTGCCCTCCTACTCCCATTATCTTTATTTTCATATTCTACATACTTAGGTACTGATTGTTAGCCTAGCTTACTTTTCTATCTCTCTCTCTCTCTGTTATGACTGCACAATTCTAGGTTGGTCTGACTTCTTAAACTGTGTAGAATTCGTCGTAGATCTAGCGTAACATCTCTATATTCTTTTGCATGCAGAGTTTAGCTGGACTTTAGCTAAGTACGTAATGGACATTGAAAAAATCGTTACTGTGTCATTATTAGCCAAGCAAATAGCCACTTCTCATGTGTACATTGACTAACAGCTAATCCAAATACTAGCACATTATGCAAAGTGCTAATGGTACTGTAGGTATTTTAATTTTTCTTCTTCGTGCTATCCGTAATGGAGGTTACGTCTTGACATGACACTTTTCTATCCCTGCCTGTAGATATTATTGCTTGTGGGTTCTCATAATGAAGGAATGCTTCTATTAACATTTATTCTGACACTTTGAATTTTAAATGGGTTAGGCTCTATATACTCTTGAAAGAAGGAGTGTCAAATGCCAAGATTCTTGGGCTCTCTAAAATATAATGCCGTTTACGGTAATGATAATGATACTAAGCCAATATGCACCTCAGATAAATTAAGTAGTGACACTTCGAATCCTATTTTATATAACGTTGCACTTATGACTGAATTTCCCACTCTTTTACGTACTGCACTTGTGCTAATAGAAATATTTAAGTCTACTATTTTACAATGCTCATTTTTTACAAGATCAATAAGACCTACAACCAACATTTATACTACTGCTGAATTATTCATATGGACTTTACTTGGGTTTTCCTATAATATTATTTCTGATTACATAAGTTTGTGATGATCACATTGCAAGAATGAATAAATCATTTCAATTAATTTTATTTGAATTAGTAGCTTATGTTTCATTTCCTGATTTCGTTTAATTTTTAATGGTAAGTGAGTGCAAGAAGTGCTTGATAGTAGGTAGGTCGGAAATCTTATTTATTGCAATTAAGAATTGCATAGCAAGTACACTCACACTAGACTACTTTGGTAGGATGTACCTGATAACCTAGAAACGAGACAATAGGAGTTTTGTACTAATGTATGACACCCATCCTGGTGCAAAAAGGCTTACAGGTTATACCCATTCAACCAATCCCATCCGCATCACTTTTCTATTTGTAAGAACCTGCCAGCTAGTGCATTTTCCCAATGCAAGGCGCAGTGACATAATAACACGAAGGTCCATTCATATGCTAATTCTAATGCGTAACTAACAGAACTGAATTAATACCTTTTCTAGTGCCTGCCAATATGCTATGCTCACTAAAATTGTAAAAAAATATTCTTTGCTATTTCCAAATATGTAAGTCAGGCACAAAATCGGGTTAGTAAGGTCAAAAAATTCCGTAGAACTTGCGGATTGAATCATTGGGGCTTGTATTTATTGGAAAGATGGGGAAGTGGAGACTAAGGTTTACATTTTACAAATTCACTTCTCATAAATCATTGCTAACAGAACCAAAATTGTTGACCGTTTGATTATCAGTAGTATATATATAAATCTTTATCATTTCTAAGATAGATTCTGTTCAAATAATATGCTCATACTAAAGCTGAAATATATTGCAAATTCTTGTGTAGATTCTTGTACGTACTATCTTATGACGTTCGGTTTACAGTTTGCAAATCTAAGTACCATTGCGTCAATAATGTTTGCAATTTGCAATTCAAAATTCTGCGACGGGACTTTAGGTACGTAGCCAACAGGAAATCGCACACGCACAATCTCTAAATATTTATGAGCCAATGAGTAAATGTATTATACAGTATAATGTGCTACTCTGCCTTGAGGCAGGGAGAATAGTCTTGGCACATTCAAAGCCGATATCATTTCGGGTTTTATGGCTATCTATCTGCTTCAATTTTGGGGTACAACTGTACAGAAAATATTTTCGCTAGAGCTAGGAGTGTGAATATGGGCTCTAGATTTCGTGTGTATATAAATATTTGTTCCCAAAAGTTCGTCATAATATTACTGTTAAGTGTGTACTACTAAAAATCGTATTACTTACTACGTGCATATTGTTATTATGCATAATGATACAGTATTAAAACTGTTACGTTATGTCATGCAAGGAATGTATGATGTTAATGATAGGTTATTGCCGAAAGGATAAAGAGGATTATACTTTAGTTATTTTGTTTCCAACGAAAGCTGTTTTGAACGTGAGCTCATCTCATCTCGTCACATTCTCAGTTAGTGTTAGTATGTACGTAGTAGCCTGTTCTGTTTACAGCATATTCTTGTTATTCTTATTATTATTAGGTAGAGGCAAACGTTTTTTATTACTATTATGCAACTGCAGCTTCAAATTGATATTTAGATGTGTTCTGGAATGTCGGAAAACAATAATTTTCACAGATCATCATGGTAAATTGATTGTATTGCACCATTGAATGAAGTGCAAAAGACAGTAGAATCGTAAATGCCATATCGCAGGAAATATGCAATAATTGCAGGTCGCTGCATGCACTTTGTTATTGAATAAAGGCAACTTGAATTTACTTGGAGTGTCTACACACGCCCAGAAACATACTTAATACTTACTTGTAGCCCGCAGTGTGGTACAATTGAAACTGTATTACAACGGGTAAGTTTACCACTGCTGGCGCAAGTGAACCTATACAATTGTTTAAATGATATGGATTAATGAGCTGCAAAAACTGATAGAACTTCTTGAATGCTAAATAGTGATTATTGGTGATGTAATACGAAGTCAATAAATTCAATCGTTATGGGAAGGTGTTCTATGAGAGCAGAGATATAACAAGTAGTTTGGAAGAATGTGAAGATGCAACAAATAGCGTCTTTTCTCATCTTCAATACCTACTATGTAAACTGTACTATAACTATAACCTATGCTTATATAGGAAAATAATTGATCTGTATTTTTCTGTGGTAGATTTTTAATGCAACTGCACTACTTTATGAATGTAAATATAAATTATTGTGCGTTCTATATGTATCAGTGTTTTTTTGTATACACTTACATATTATTGTGTATGTTCTTAATGAATGTGTTCTCATTTATCACAGTAATGATGTTGGATAATCTAAACACACATTTCCTACAGCTTTTATTTAAAATTGGTTTACCTCACTTAACATAAATGTAAACAATTGTGAACATCAAAATTATTTAATGTTGTGCAATGTAATGTAGAAATAGGCACTCTTTCGACTTATCTTTGTATTTGAGATGTTGCGTGGGTATATTGTTACTTTAGGTATGAAATGGGATTAGATTTGATATTATTACTGCCACCATGCCACGCAGGCATGGTGTAAGTGTGTAAGCATGTAGGGCAATAAATATATATACATATCTCTAATGGGCTTGTACATAAAATATTTATTGTTTTAAATTGCCTATATACACTCATGCGTCACCTTCTGCAATAAATTATGGCCCACTGGATCTTGCTGTGAAGATAATGGGAGAAGCGAGAGGGCTTATTCATCTTAGATTCATAGCAGGCCATTTAGTTATGAATAATATAATAGAATTGCCTCATCGAGTGCGTAAGTTCAATAATATAAAATTAGTTTTATTGTGTTTATTGGTGAGCAGGAGCCATTGGACTGGTTGATCCACATTCGCGAATGAATCTTTTGAGCGCTCAAGTAGTGGGCACCACTACCAGTTAGGATACTAAAATTGCTAATCTCTTTCTTAGTACGAGGATAAAGCTTTAAACTAATTAGAATACAAAGGGTAATTGTCATCCCATTTCAGTGTTAAGGAGCTCAAGTACAAAGAGTACCTATCTAGGAACAAGTACGTCTCTGTGTTAACATGCATGTTTGTATAAAGGTAGAAACCTTGTAACAAACCCTAACAATGCTGAATAGTGAGCTTGTTGTGTAAAGTAAACTAATGCAATGCAATCGGGCTGTTATGGGAATGAGGCTTTTAGTTAAGTCGGATCTTTTTAACGGTGAAAACATTTAACGGGATTCCTATGAACATATATTATACTCACTAAAGGATTAGCCTATATTACACTTTACATAATGTAGTGCATTTTTATATACGTGCCAACTCTAGTCACATCACAGATATCAGATCGAATAGGAAAACGTCGTGTCCTGTATATACGCACTATCTGAGGAAGTCTAAGTCGACTACTATCATTTTAATGGCATGTTTACTTAAGTAGGATTCAATTGCTAACTTACAATAAGTGAGAGGCATACTACTTTCTTGCAATTAGTAAAAACAGAGTCTTTAGCTAGCTAAAGTGTTGGACTGTGAGCGAAAAGCAAATTGTTATAATGTCAGACGAGTAAACTGGTTGACTATACCAGAGTTCCATATTGCATGCACATAACGATACGACTATATTATAGGTAAATAGTGAAAAAAGGATTCTGTCAGAGATATATTCTCGTAGGTTTAATACAGTGATTGTGTTTCAGGAAGCGGATTTAGTAGGCTAGGGAATTAAATGCATTCAATGCGCCTGCACTAGTACTCACTGAAGTATGCTGCAAAAAGGAACAACTCAAAATCCTTTGAATTCAGGATGGATGAGTAAAATGAATATGTATATCACTTTGCAGTTAGTAGGTGCAAACAAATAAACTAGGTCAACTGCATTTATTTTTATTTGGAGATTGAATAGAACCCTCTTCGTATTCAATATGAAAATTATTTCCCAGAACATGAATTATTTAGACATAAATGCAAACCAGATATTCATCTACTAGCTAATCATGGCCCAACAAGGTTCCTTGCATAAGAACCTACGACAAATATCCATTCAATTTTTACTAGTTATAATTTTTTCCCTTGCAAACATCATATTTACGACCCATTCAAGACTAGCCTTACAATGTCACAAATACCTGTGAGAATCAAATAGACTCTTTCTTTTATTATCATTTTTAATGGGAATAAACAATTAACTATATTTGTATTTGCAATGGAAGTGGCAACAATTTATTTTTAGTGCCTACTTGTTATGTTGCATGAAAAGTAGAACAGTTGATTTTAAAGAATTCTTGAGAAGATGAATTAGTAAAGGATAAATTATATCTGTATTGCAATGAAGTCTGCACGCGGAATGTCGACGCGTGAGTACACTTATTTATATTTATCTCACAGGTTGCTTCTCCTATTTAAAATTCGTGTTAGTTTTAAGTAGGGTCATTAGACACGTAGTTATATCAAAATCTTTTGCTGCACTGTCCCTAAAAGAGCGTTGGCGGTCCCATGTCGAATTTCTTAGACATGCATGCCTATTAATTAGGTATTTGTACATTATACAGTAAAAAGGTTTAAGATGCGCACAAAAGGCAACATAAATAGTCAGCAAGTGCACCATAGCCTTTAGTTAGATAATAGTGTAGGCCTTAGGTTTTCCTAGCAAGGATACATTTCTTTCTTAGCTGCTAAGTAGATGCATTACGTTAGATTGGCCTCACAATGCTATGAATATAGTATTACAGGTAATTTATTATTTGCATTAGGTAGTACTACATTTCCATGAGATCCTACATAATTTACTTGACAAAGAGCAACATTGTTTGTATTTTATGGCATTGTATTCTAGTGGTTTGCGCATATAGTGGTATCATAGCCCTAATAATGGGCTAAGTTATAAAATGCTACATTTTCAATGAGCATCAGATTACATAATGCAGAGTTTAAGACACAATGAAATACAACGACAAGCATCTTAGTCCTAACTGTCTTGTATTCACGATTAACCATTCACGAATTTGCTCTTGGATTTGTTTAAATAACGAAATAGCTGGAACGAGAGACTGAACACGAAGGAGTGAAACAATCCTCATTCTCTGCTTTGTAATTGTAAGTCAAGTTTAAGCTAATGGCAGTTGTTGGGTGGACTCCATTATACAATAGCTCAAGTGTAAGTATATACACTTAGTTATTACATGGTTAGCCACCTTGCTAAATACTCTCTTCAAATTCAAATCCGTGCGTTACATCACATATCATCTGTCTGTGTACGTGAAATTATGCATTTTAACAGTTAATGGGGAAGTAGCATAATGAAATGCTAAAAATTATTATAAGTAATAAATACAATACGTACATACTTATATATACCTACTTAGCACTACATCAAAGTCAATCTGTCCGAATCCTAAATGTGATGTTTGAATAACTGTTGTTTCTATTTCGAGGGTGCACCTGGGCTATCTATCACGTAAGAACACATACGCTAATGAAGCGTACCTTACTGCTTCGGGATATGGAACACATCGAGAAGCAAAATTATTCTTAGTATTCACTATTAGTTAATTAAATACGAACCATCATGATTAAAGTACGCATTCAATTGTATTTAAATAATCCTTACTACTGTATGTGCATTTATTTCTATGTAAATGCTAATTACACTTTTAAATATAAATAAATTTATATAATTGCTCATTC
>JAAAYG020022178.1:99149-131912 GCA_009936455.2 Tomocerus minor | reverse complement strand
GAGATTTGGGGATAGATGTGGCTATAGGTTTGAATATGATGAGAATCCAGTTTAAATTAAATTGCAAATATAATTGTATTACATTTGAATCTTTCTTTAAATGTGCAGCTCAGCGAAACGTAAAGTCTAATACTGAACAAAACTGAGCGTTAGATATGATAATCCTTCAAAAATGCGTATATAATCATAATCTAATATGACATAACGGAACGAAGGAGCAGAACGGATAGGCAGTCCCATGCTGACTGTCTGCATCTCGTCTATTCTATGACCAACTTCTTCGTTGTCAACTTCATTTTTTAATCTCTGCATACACACGGACTGCAACATAATATCCATATGCATATCAAGAAACTACATATATGCACTGAAACTTTGAGTTGAGCAGACAGTTTTGATCTTGTCTTGGACGTGTATTATGTACTAATGCACCATTGAACTTGAAATGTGGCCTGCTACAGCCACCACCACCAACTGCAGTGCAAATTGACAAAATTAATGCAGTACCATATGCCTCTTGTCATTTATTTTATGAGATTTTGAGTAAATGTAGTAATATGGAAAAACTATGCGAGTACCGCTCATTTAGTGCACGTCGTGAACAATGAGACGTGGAGATGCATCCCCTATTTTGTATTCTTGAGCATGCTTTCTTTGCCTACACATAAAATACTGGAGATAAATTCCAATCTACACCACCACAAGGCTTTTAGTTTTTATGAATGAACGAGTTTTTCATGTGTGTGGTAGACAATTTTTGTGATGCTGCGAGTGCCCCTTTTCTGTTTTCACCGAAGGAAACCTAATTTGTAATACTTTTGCGTAATTTACCTAAGCTGGGCATATCGTATCGTACATGGTAATGTCTGGCACTTTTACTTCCCATCCACATTTACCCATGAAGATGGCTATAACTAAGAACATCTCTTATTCTCATTAATTTAGTGGTCAAGCACCAACTATATCTAAATACATAAAAGTTATAATATGATTGAATCCACTTAAACATTAAGGACTGTTAAATATGTAGTTTAAGTTCAACATGAGTGAACATTATTTGCGATTAGGTAGTAGGCGAATACCAAAATAATAGTATATAGTGATATGCAATACTTATGTAAATAACTGGGAGGCAGGGACAATTGTAATAGAATTATGTTCATCTGAGCAGAATTCTTGTGTAAACCGTATTCATTTATTATTAACTATTTTAACCCGGTTATCATCGCCTTTACAGAGTTAATCGGATTTTAAAGTTCGAGAGTACATGGTTTGCATGGTTTGATTTAATTTAAATCGGCCCCTCTCCGTGTACTCAAGCGTAAAATACTATTGTATTGTGGTGTGTATGTGTGAACGGGTATGTCTGATACGAAACGAATGAATGCGGTACAGTTTATTATAAAAGGTCATGTTGACTGAGATAGCCAAAGGAACGAAGTGGAGAAGTGATAATTTATATGCTGTCTGAAATGTAATCCTCGGCTCGTAAATCTAATTGTTGTCTCTTTTGATTAATTTTCCAGATGGATCAGAATGCGGGGCTCAGCAGTATAAGTGTATTTGCGGGGTTCCTCCTTGTATAGAGCAAGCTTTAGTTAAGAATGGAGAAAAAGACTGTCAGGATGGGTCAGATGAAGGTAAGACGACTTCTATTTATACAATGATTACATTTTACCGACGTATTTTTCATTCTACAAAATGTATGTCTAGATTTTTTGTGTGTGCTTATAATTACAGACAAATTCCATACTTAGTAGGTTAAAATTGTAAATACCGATAGATGTAATGAGTACAGGGAAGAATAAAATAGCTGAGCAAATAGTAAATTAGTTAGAGTGTCCGTTATGAAAGCATCACCCTCAAACAGTAGAACAAAACTAATCTGTCACATCATGTTGTGTGTCATGGAAGAGCGTAGTCATGTATTTAATTGTTAATTAGCAAATAATTATTTCCCACCACACTGCTACAACATCAACAATAAATAACAACGTATCGTCCCCATGAATAAATTAGTAAAGCTGTGAGTTGGGCTGTGTTTAATTTGTTAGATGTAAATCACATCTATATTTAGCAGTGGACGAAATGAGTAAGAGCCTTGCTAATCACATAGCCTGAACAGAAATAGCTTTATACAGGCATGACAGTACCGTAACTCTGTACATAAAACAATTAAATGTCAGGGACGAGAGAGAGAGAGAGAGACTGCCCATTGGTAGCTGTCAAAAGAAATTGATAAGCTTGTCCTACTGACAAATTTAATATTTGTTTGCAGTTGCATTGTCGTAGGGCTAAAGTTTTCACGTAAACTATGCGAAGTGAGACTGGCGATAAATTAATCTGTTCTACTGTTTTCTGTCTATCAATTCTTAGAAGGCTAATAACTAGATATATACTGCAGTAATAATAAGGCAGAAGACAAGGGGAATTCTTAGTCTCATTACCATATATGGTACTATCTAGGTAAACGTTGAACCAGGATGAAGATAGAGAGCTTTCGACTTGATTTGACACTACAGGGAATGCTACGACAAACGAAACGGTTTCCCTGCTTAATTTCATGAATGGATTTGTAATTGTTTTGTCAGCTATTGTTTTACGTGGCTTACGATAAGTATTTAGTGTGTGCCGAACGAAATCCTCCTATTGTATGGACATCACGTAGTAGTCCAAGATTTATATTTAATATAGATTTTAGCGATAGCAAGTACGCAGAGCACATGATTTCGCTAAGTTAGTTACCACAGATGTAGTAAATGCTAAAGTAAAGGGTGAATGGCCAAAGAGTCAGTATGTATATTTGAGGCCAGGCCACCAACACAACTCCAAATTCTGTCTAAGATACCTACATCACATCCAAGACGATCTTCATTGACTTAACGATGATAATTCATCGTCTGTCATGTCAAAAGACGAATCTTTCCGTTCTGTTTTCTGTATTATCTGTAGTGTAAGTGTGTAAGACGAAAGAAAGTAAAGTGAAGAAGAAGATCCTTCTCTTCAGGACATTTACTTTGAAATGAATGCAAATGAGATCTGTTGTTTTGTTTACTTTGATTTGTATTTTGCCAGCTTAACTTATGGTGTGTCAGTGCAACTTTGTAAAGTGGAAATGACACAGTCAATTCGAGAGAGTGGAAAAGAAGAGAAGACCTTTCTCACTCAGTCTGCACCTCTTTTATTTCAATTCTACTAATATAGGTACACTTATAAGGTGTCCATACACACGGCACACACTATGAACAGAACAGTAGTTACTTGAGTTGAATATTTATTGCATATTTTCGCTTAACCTACCGAACTCAACGTGGGCTTACCTTACTTACTTAAACGTGCATACATATGTACATTGCCTTCTATTGCCATTAAAACAAGTCAAGTCTCGTCGTCAGCACACACACAGAAGTACAATAGGAAAGGAGCAGTTGGTCAAATAAAGGAAAAATTAACGAGGAGTGAAATGGATGTACTTATATCTGCAAGGAGAACTTAGGAATACCTAGCATAAGAACTAGTGCCAAAGAATAATCTGCATTGTGCTGCTTGAATTGCAATCTGTCTAAATGAGCTCTAGCTAACTAAAGAAGATAAATGTACCTACACAGATATCACTCAGAGTAGTCACATCGCAGTACACTCTTCATAGAATTCATAATACAAATGCGTGCCAAATGCAAGTACTATCCCTTTGCTTTACATTGGGAAAGTCAATGAATAGTTATTTACTAAAGACATCAAAGTTAGCAAGAGAGAGGAAGAACGGACGGAGCAAACAAAGATCGATAATAAATACCTCTGCTGACTATTCACATGTTACCTGTAAGTCAGTCACAGTTTACGTGATCTACGACGTAGAAATGAATGTAGTTCGATGGGGTGTTGTTGTTGTCATCAAATTTTTTTCTATATTATTCGTAATGACCAAGTAATTGAATATTATTACAGTAAGGAAGGGCTAAGTCATCTCATCACCTTGCCCCTTCAGCTATGAACTACCTCCATATCAATGTACATCCATCACGCATCGTGTCACACATTGTGGAAATCCACTGATTTTCCAAACGAGATATGCCAATTAAAATTTTGAAAGCAAGAGGAAGAAATGATAAATCTTTTGCACATTTTAATCTTTTAAGCAATTATCAGAATAAAAAGTGTTTTATTCGCCAATTAGTTCCCATTTATCAACCAAATGGAGCCCTTACTTCCTCCACAGGCCTTTGATTACTTTTGAAAGTTTTTTTGAATAAACTAATACGATGCAAAAGTTATGTTTGATTTGATATTCGATTGTTCGCATGCAATATATTGTAATGCAGGATGATAGTAATAAAAATATATGAAATAAATCAAGAAGTAAATTTTCTTGTAAAATATGTGTCTATATTTTTATTGGATTAACTGTTTCAACCATTCCTATTGCTAATATCTATATATGACCAATATGAGACGTTATTTTATTCAATAATATTGGATTGCGAATCAAATAATGAAACACTACTACATATATTGTTACCTACTTATCAGGTGCGCAGCAATGTCAATAATTTAAGGCTAGATTATTTTCATGTAGAACTGTATAATAGTTGTATGCAAGGCTGATTTAACCATCCAAATTCATTATTTTCTCAAACAAAATACTCCGTGCAACTGGATGTGGTTGTAGATTTAATTCATAAATATGACTGTGTCTGGTAACTGCCCCAAAGTTGTATACAGAAAATTTTTAGGGAATTTGTATAGCTTTAGCTTGTGGGATCTATGCTCCATAATAACGAAGATGCTGCGTGTTAACATGCGCTAAAAGTCATTGGCTATATAAAACATTAACGATTGTCAATTCTTTGTTTTGTAGGTCAATGGGACCCATCCAAATGCGCGATCAAAAACACGACGTCGGAAGACATCAGATTCAAGCGAGCTGCAATATCAGGTCAGTAGAGATGAGAACTTTCTTCTTTGCTATTTACAATTGCTTTTTAGTAAGTTATGAGTATTCACAATTACTATAATATAGTACAACATGGACAAACAAGCAGCCTGTCGCTCGATAGCGATAAAATATTTATAAAGGCTCGCGTCTATTTGGATATCGGTGTACATGATAAATAGCTGAAGCTGTGAGTTAAAAAAACAATATAGATAATAAGCAAGCAGTCCTACAGATAAGATGGTTTAATGCTATGGGATGGCATTAGTATAACATGAGAGTATACAATAGATTACACACATAAATGAATATATATACATATAGAACACAATTCCTAAGAAATCTAAATGTACATGCATATAAATATGATATGATGCTACACACCACATAAAGCGTACAAAGCGTCATTATAATGTGAAATTAACAAAATTGAACTGAAGCAAAGGAGAACCTGTCTGTTAACGATAAACAATATTGCACACACACAAGACATTCCCATAGGAAGAGGAAAAAACAGAATTAGCAAAAGTTGCATTATATTACAATGTGTTATTCCGTGCGCAGTGTCCATTAAGATTACTGACATTACATACACCTGCGTCTGAGTATCTATACGACCTCTTCTCTAGTATTTACACACCATAGTCTAGAAATTACTGCCAAACTATAAGAGTATTCGAATTAAATCACTAAAGAGCCATATCATATCACTATTTTGCCTACAGAAACACTTAGTGTACTGTGTATACACATTATTTGGTGGAAATGGAAGCATTTAAATTCTGCATGCACTTCACTTACTTCAACAAATAGAAAGAGTCAAACTACAAGAGACGACAAAACATAAACACTTGATTCCTTGTTATATTAGGTTATAAATGCACGTTATAAAGCATCCTCTTTATATGCAAATGTGTGAGAGAGCACCCATGTCTGTATTTTATCGTGTACTTGCTTACATACAAGCAACTACGGCAGCCACAGACAAAACACAGTAGTCAATAAATTCAAAGGAACTCGTATTGCATTATTGTATCGGAAAGTATTGTAAACACAATAATAATCTCAACAGGTTATCCTATACAAAGTTAGATATACAAAGCCGTGTCATGTCTCCCTTCGTTGCGAGAATATTGCCTTAAATCATTTTCTTTATTTCACAACTAGGTTCTACACGATGTATGCATTAGTATCAATTAAGTTCCATCCTTTTCCCTTCTTCTTTCCCATCCATACCTTCCCATGCTAAATATTCTTCGACAAAATTTTACTTCGAGCAATCTATGTATAATATGCTAATTGCTATAATATGACTGCATGTACGACAAGCGAATTCCTAGAAAACAGAAACACCATACTCTCCTATATAAAATATGCAAATCTAATCGAAATACGTTAGAAAAGTAAATATACTGTAGACGCTACAATTTAAAAGTGACGTGAGTCAATCCAATCATGACTCCTAACCTAAATCAAACAATGCTATGCAGCACTTTTATTATTACTAGAAGAACTAAGTGAAAAAAGAATTTTAAAATTCCTAATTTACAAATGAGTTTTTTATGTACTTTTTATTGCAATTAGAAAAATAGCTAATATTGTCCTATACGTAATACCTTTAAACATACAAGATAGAATGTATAAAGGATTGAGGTACATTTCAATTTACAATAGCACATACTTGTTAGAACGATAAATACTTCCTGGCTGTAATGTTTATTTAGGTAGAAATAAAAGATGTAGGTATGTTTTAAGTTGCGAATGTATATAGAGCCAATCTGCCATAGTGCAGGTAGGTCGCTCGGTCTCTGTGTCATTATGACAAGACATATAAGACAATAAAATATACACAGGCTTCTCCACAAGACATTTCTGCAGTTTACAGCACGTCGATAAAGTAGCGAGTGATTAGATTAGATTTCCCAGAAGAGACATAGGAATGAGAAAATGATTTTACTACTATACTACTACTCCCTTACGCACTGAGTCACTCTTTAACTCACCGAAGGGAAAAAAAGTTAATAGTCAACGATTAGAAGAGTCTTTAACCCAATGACTGACAGAAACTTGCTAAATATGATAGGTCGCATTCGCTTGGTTGAGTGAAGCTATAAAACGTAGTAAACTAGTAGTAAGTATCATAAAGCAGACTGGAAACACACAACTAGGTGTAACTTTGCTGAGCTGGCTCAGCAACTTCAGTTTTGAATACATTAGATGTTTACAATTTACTTACATTCATCAATATTGACAACTTTGTCTGCTGATCCTCATAAACTTTAATAGGGCTGCCGAGATTGAGCAGACAGGCTGGAATTGAAAGACAAGATTTATAGCGGCAAGGAATAGTTATGCAGAAAAGTTGGTTTGTTTTTGTTGAGGAAGCATTTTCCAATGGCTCAGAGGATGAAATGTGTACGAGTGCGTGCAAAATGTAGGTGAGTAGTGAGTTGTGTGGAATCCACTGTTTTAAATATGCAAGGTGCAAGCAGACAATGAGAAACCGTGGGAATTGAATGGGATGATTAAACTTTTATCTTCATACTTATCAAATCCGCATTGATTTGTGCTGCGATATTCGCAAACTTACGTTTTGTTGACAAACCAATAAACTAGAAGAATACTAGTGCCCATATTAACAATGTCTAGAACTACCTGTGGTCCCATTATTCTCGCCTTTCTTTCTGTGACATAATGGATAGGCTCACCTACCTGTTAGAGGAAAAATATCTCTACCTACTTGCATTATTATCGTAGTACATTCATTCGATATTCCTCCTGCCATTCAATAGCTTTCCATTAGGACAACAGCAATAAATATTATACAATATAATTTAATTGCACTCTGTAAACATAAAAATGTTAGCAGCTAAAAGAAAACAGTTGAATAATGAATAGCTATCGGAATGAAAAAAACTTTTAGGTAACTAGATAATATTTTTACAAGTAAATCAATACATCTCAACATTAGTACCTACATAAAAGCATTCTTCTGCTATGCCACTAACTACTTGCCATCATAATGTCTTGAAACTCATCTAGCAGATACTAGGTACGTACCTAGAAGAATCAGTTAGGTAGATATTAAATAATCTCTCCTTGGTAGTCTGTCAGCAGTCTATCAGCATTTGGGATGTTTATTATTTCTTTTATGAGATGGGCGGTACAACTGTATATGCTAATCTTAATGAAACATTAGTTATTTGGAGTAAAAGTGCAGCAGATTACCTACATATTCACGTAATACAGTTATGACAATAAGAATATTGTGTTCAAATAAATTGATAATTAGTGGCCGGTTTCTACTGAAGTAGCAAATTAAACAATAGATAAAAATGGATATAGATTCTGTGTAGATCTTGCGGATCACCTGAGACCTGAATCCTCTCGTCCACGAGAGGGTTCAGGTCCACGAAAGATTGTTTTTTACGATTGAAGGTATGGTAGGACTATACTGTGAAATATTTTTGCAATTCTAATTTAAAGCAGCAATTTATAGTTCAACCACCACATCAGCGTCATCTTAAAAATTACGCCCGTCTTCCTTCCTACTCATATCGCATGGTTGAATGGAGTACTACCTACATAATTATCTAATATGTTAAAATAGGAAAGTAATAAATTTTGGTGCAGGACGTGTCTCTCAGTACGTGCAATGTACACACTAGAGAAAACTACGTATTAAAAGCAATTAAAGGGCAATAAATAAATATTATGAACCAGATATTTCTAATATCGTGACGACTACGTCGCTGCCTCGCTGGACGACGACAAACTAATAATACCGTGCATAATGTCGAACAATAAGCACATATTTTACCTATTGTTGCACTAGTAGCTTTTCCACCATCCCCAGACATTTATTGCGATTTTAATGTACTGGCATTTGGTGAACCAACGTCTAAATAGCAGCTAGGGAAGTATGTGACTTTGGCTCACGATGATGGATTGTGTATTCCGAAGAGTAGACATTAAAAACTACTTTCCTATTTTTACAACTCCGTAACGCCTATTTATCCACTCCTTTGACTAGGACAATTGTAACCCTAATGCATACGTCGCTCTTGTCGCACTTTCTTCTGATTTTTATCCCTACGAAATGAGAATTCATACGTAGGTATTAATTTTATGTACTAGCTAATAAAAATGTGACAATAGTGTCAGCCAAAGTTAAGCAAGTGTCTAGCTGGTATGGTACACTTACGAGTAGTTACGAGTCGAGTATAAAGAACTATTCCTGTGTTGTTGTTTTACTGGTGATTTATTAATTGCTTTTTGAACACCTTAGGATAGATATAAATATAATATGCGTGCATCTAATTAGTTTGAAAAATGAATTACGTTTATTCATGGGATTTGTAATTATCGTTATTTCTATCAGTGTTTATATGTAGGTACATAGTAGTGCATACATGTTATCAGTTGTAATGAGCAGGTAAAAGCATTCTTCACTTGTATTAATATAAACATACTACGACAGCACATCCGCTCGACTTCATTTCCTCTAGTTGCTCCTTTGCCTCTATTCACACTTCGATGTAGGCAGTGGCAAAATATTTATGTATGAGCTTGTGTCTTAAGCGTGTAATACACAATTGATATTGTGAGCTTGTAATAATACACTAAGCTAACCATTCATTCTTCTTTATTCTGTTGTTAATGCACTACTATTGCTGCATTTGTGTATATTTTCTTATTAACGTCCTCTCTGAAATATTCTTAATGTAAAATGTGTGCGTACATTAAGAAGGCTGATGAACTTTGACCTGAATACATAGCTAGCTCTGCCTTTAATTTGATTTTTAGTTAGCTCTTTGGCTTTAAAGAATAGCTACAATTGTCAACTAGTCACTCACTTAGCTTATTATTGTTGGTGTTAGTTAGTTGCCAACCTACCTACATAGATAGTTAGTTATTGTGACTCTACGTAAAAAAATTACTGAAACTTGGAGGAATCATAATCATTATTGTTGTCTTATTATGGGAAATTCATATCTCTATATGGAAATATATGGTAATGGACATATGGGAGGGATAAAGGTGGAATTATCTGATTGAGCAACAAAAGCTCTACGTTTCTTTAGGTTATATTAACGTTGTCTCTTCGCAATATTATTATTACTACTGTGAGACTAGCTAATTTAAAGCTAACGTTCATTATTAGCTTTAGTATATCTAATTGTTAGGTAAGAATGCATATTGCGAGTCTCTAAATTTTATTTTCTCAACCACACAGACGACAGAGGGAAGTTAGGAAGGCAGAAAAGGGAAACGTGTTACTTTAATTGCAATCAATGAGTACAAAGCCAGTGCTAGGACACGCTAATGAAAGTAAATATAGAATCTGCACTTCATTATGTACAAACACATGGGTCTACAGTAGCTATGAGTCTTTTTCATTTGCTTTTGCTAAAATAGAAAAGGAATCGCATGAACATTGTGATATTTAAAGGAACTTTCACATAGACTCATAGCTCCTAGCATGGAGCAGCGACAGATTCATAGAATCAATGCTAACAAAAAGTGAAGTGCACATTGAAAGTGCATATGATTATGGATCACCATGAATATATAACAATAAATGGAAGAGAAAGAGGAAATAGTTGACAAATAGGCCCTCATCCATTTTCATTATGAGTTTGCATTAGTTAGTTGAGTATTTGCATGATTTATGAATGAATGAGTGAATGAATGAGTGAGTGATACAAGGCAGAGCAGAAATCTTACTTTATGTGTTTGCATTGCATTGTATTGCATTCTACTTAGAGAAGGTAAAAGCTAGAGGAAAATTGCACGCTCATCTTTGATTAATGAATAGCTGTTCAAGTGCTAACAGTTTGAAATCTTTCGGTACTTCAGACCTTTTCGCATTCAGAAATGAACAATTTGGCTTTTTATATTGAGGACATGCGGCTCACGTTTTCATTCTGTTTGTTTATTTACTCACTCATTGTTAGGCATCCATGAAAAATATGCGAAATTATAAATACACTACCTAGACATCTAACATCTTTGATTGGCCTCCCTAATTTACCTTTTAACAATATTTAGGCAAAACAGATACCTAGACTCACTTAAACTAACAATGGTTATTTATTATACATTTCTACCTTTCTCACTTACAACTAATTGTAGACTAGAATAATGTCAGTACGTGTGCTCCTCGTCCTTTTTGTCGTGTATGGCTAATTTCAGGAAATAACAACCAAATGGCTTGTCAATATGTTGCATGCAAATATTTGAAGACAAGCAAGGATAGTGTTTTAGGCTAAATGAAATAATTACCCGTTTGCAGCTGATTAGATTAGACCATAAATGATCATTATGGGCTGTGAAACGCTTTTCTGTCCTGCTTTTGTTAACTCAATTGCTTAGTGTGTTGGACTCACATAGGAAAACAAATATAAATTATTTCCTTACACAAACTTAATCTAAACTATTGTGTAACAATGGTTTTATATAATTTAAAATCAATGCAGAAAATTACAAAAGAGTTTATAGCCTTAGACATAGCTATAAGTTTACGTTAACGGAATTAGTTTTGTATTATTTGTATACAAGAGTTGTATGTACTTTTGATTTTTATAATGGGTTGCATGAGAAGGAAAACTTAATTCAGAGTTGTGAGGTGTGCGTAGGCCTTTTAAGCGAAGTACCCAATTTGGACATGTACTTTTACCAATGCAGTCAACTGTATTATAATAATCATTTGTTATAAGCTTAGAAAAGTGCTGCATAGTTAAATATGTTTGGCTATATGACATGACATGGCACAGAGAGCAATGTAATTTCAGAATTTGATAAGGAAAACCAAATTATGTTGATGTGAGTGAAGTGCAGTTGCCTTTTCAGTCCATGCTATAATATTATTCAAACAAGTGACACGATTTTGGCGAGTTCCTGATTTCTATTTGATGCATCTTCTTTATAGCCCAGCGTCATTTCTATTGACTCACTCACGTTACATAGAAAATGTGCAAAGGAATTTTATTTACTTTTTATGCTTACATGTACTAATAGATTAGTTTGGCACTACACCAGTACACTACACGTTGCTTACCCTGCAGTAGGCAATCACATCAGAACATAAGTGCATTAAAATATATTCAAAAGGAATTTTCACAATCTCCAAGCATTTCATTACATTATTAACACCTACACAATCACAACGGCACATACATCTATGAGCAAACAGTACACACTTTATAATGCGCTCAGTAAAAGATTATCAAGCCCAAGATTGCTCATACTTAATTGCGTACAAGTCGGAAATTGAGTATTAAAAGCCTGAAGCTGCAGAGCAGTTAAATTACTGCAAAGCAAACTATTAAGGGAGGATTAAGATTGTCACAACAAACACACGACGAGATTTATGAGAATTTATTGTAGGAGGTAAAGATAATCTTCTATCAGCGAAGATGTATCGATAAATGTGATAGGAACTGCTTCTATCCTCAAAAACCATTCTTGATTCTTGCCTTTACTGTCTTCATTTTATATCTTCATGTTAGCAAAGAGATTGTTCGGATGAATTTTTTGAGTATAATTTTGAGTATGACTTATTTTACTATTGTGTCTAATGAAAAAATAGAAAGTCTGCAATTGTCCAAGAACTTGACTCTTTGCTAAGATGATAATTTTGCAAATGGCCGATATTTTCCATTTAGCACGAAACGTAAAAGCACGATTCTTCCGTAGTCTATATCTTTGACCTTGATTCACTATGCTGTTTTAATGTTACACTTCTTCCTTCTTGTCTATCTCTGTCACAGAACTTTCCCGGCTCCGTAATGGTGACGCCACCACCACCTTCTTTGGCGGAGATCGTGGGCGCACACGTCCCGTAGGTCTCCTTTCAACTTCCTTGGGCTCCTTCGTCACATCCGGCACCACAACCGAATATGTAACCAAAGTTCTAGGTACCTACATCAAAGGAACCTACGCTAGAATCATTTCCACCAGCTCCCGAATCTACCACGCCGTAGCCACCGAAGATCCCGGCATGAGCGAAGGTGTCAGACCCACGGGTTTGATCGCCTCCACAGTCTCCACCGAAATCAACGGCTACGCCACCACCGAACACACCACAGATTTCTACCGAACATACATCGACGGAACCTACGCCCAATTAGTATCCAGCTACTCCCAAGTACAATATCCTCCTTGGTACACCGACAAAATTGTGGCGACTGCTGTTGCCTCTGCCTTTGGGGGTGAAGTTAGCGACATCCAACCATCTAGCACTGCTGATGCTGTCCGAGCGATTTACGCAACACCCGTCGTCCATTTACCAGCTGAACTGTCCGGAAATTTCGTTTCTAATAATTTGCAATCCAAAGCATTCGCTGAGTTAGGCATCGTGGCTGAAAATAATGAAAGCAATCGACTGAGAGCCCTGAGACCCAATGGGAACCCAGATAATGAGTTGCGTGTTACGGGAACACATGGGAAGTTCGTACACACGGAAGTACCATCAGGCGAAGAAACAACTTACAATGTTTTCACCGGAAGTTATTTGCAGAACTCGAAAACTTTCTTGTTTTTCTTTGGTAATACTGTGATTGCTCCAAGTAAATCAGCATCTGGGGAGCAAGGACAAACGATTTTGGTCGAGAACGGCACGCAGAGGAAAAACAATGTCGTTGTTGATATGTCAAGAAATTTGAAAGTGATTGTACCTTCGAAAAATAATAGGGTGATGATTGATGGGTCTATTGACGGACAGCGTATGGAAGGTGTCGTTGTAGAAATCGAAGGCTCAGAGCCAGTCGGCAGTGACGATGAATTTATTAGCGTTGATGGGGCTCATAAGCAATTGAGTGGCACTCCAAGTGACCCTACTATCGATATGGTCACTGTAACATTAGAGAAGAATCCCAAGACGAGAGTTTCTACTTCATCTTCCTCGAGCTCATCGGCTCCTAAAAAGGAATTGGAAAATGAGATCCCAATTGCTAGAAGGATTCCGTCTGCTGCGAGTCTCATCCGTCCAAGTCAAGTGTCAGTCAGCTTACCTACTTTCACTGTTGGGCAACCAGACCGTTTGGAATTCGAAGAAGAATCTTCTACAGTATCAAGCAAAGATCGCGTTGTCAATGTAGAAACTTCCTCGTCCTCATCTCACACCAATAAAAAGTCAGGTGCACCTGTTTTCAATAAGCCTGCAACGGAAAGAACAGTTCAGAGAACGACGAGCAAACAAGCGTACACTCCCACCCTCACCGGTAGAAATGTTCCCGATAGAAATCATCGAGCATTCAAAGGATTCGACAGTGTGCAAGCCAAATTCAACGATGTTGACAGCGACCTTCAAAGCGCAGCTTCCACCGGCAGAGCCACAGTGACTTATGTAGGTTTCGCTGATTTTACAACAACAGTAGGGAACACGGTGATCGTTTTCATGCCTCGAACGAAAATGATTGAAGATTTATCTGTACATGCAACAAAAACACAAGGGCCTTCATCTCCCGTTGTGGAACCCACTCGATTTGTTTACCAAACTGATGAGGATGAGCCTGTGGCTACCACACCTCGACGAGTGGACGATGAACATGTCCGATTCTCTGTTTCTCAATCCACTGGCCCTAGCAAACCCAAATCTGTCTCATCTTCTGCCATATACAAACAACAAAGGCCCCGGGGAGATGATGATGAGGAGACTACCACTGAGATCTCACCCAGTGATACTACCGTCACTGTATCCGGATCTCAGACCATTCTCACGAACGTCGATCAACGGGACTCGAGAATTTTAATCCAAAAGCAAGGACACAAAACTCTAATCGTTTCTGACACGCCAAGCGCAACACCTGCTCTCGTTTCCCCATCTCCATCCTCTTCCGTTGTCAACAGGAGGAATTCTCTGTTTTCCAATTCCAATCGCGTGAGGTTCACTCCGAAATTGAGTCGCACGGTCATGCTCGATGAAACGGGAGGTGAGAAAACGAAAATCATGTCTAGTAAAGGAGATTACCTTTCTACTCCGACCTTTACTCCTAGAAAATCATCCTCACCCCCAGGAGTTTATGCCACAGCATCCACTGCCGTATTTCAAACGGATCAATTAAATCCCACTGGGTTAGTCACATCAATTGTGGGCACAGTTGTTAAAGATAGCACCACTACCTTGTACACCTCTCTCGTCTACGGCACCTTCATTGGCAGTAGTTACGCTCAGGTGATTAAAAGCACGAGCAAAGTCTATTTCCTTCTGCCATCGAAGGCTTCTGGAGATAGCTCCTCCGTTATTAGTGCAACTTCATCTGCCATTCGACCGACACCCGTAGCTAAATTCTCGAATCCTTCCTCAACGGCCTCTGTCTACAGCTACGAAGTGACCACAACGGAAAGCTCTAATGATGAGGTGGAAGGTGAGACCACAACTGAAAAGAAACAGCCCGATCTTCGCTTTAAATCTCCTTTTGACACCAGTCTTGACCGCATGGAGGTTTCTGTCAGCACAACTACCGAGAGCAGTACAGATCGAAGCAACAAGAACAAGCAGAACAAACCCAAGCCTGTTGTTATTGATGACGACGAAATTGGAACTACAACTGGAAGAGTCGAGCTTGAAGATTCATATTATGATGAAGGATTCACCACGACAGAGACTTCCGAGAGGGAGACAGAGAATGAGATTGACACTAGGAGGAAAGTGCAAGGAACTCCACAAGAACAAATTATTGTAGACAAAGATCAATTAGAAGCTACTCCTGCTCAAGATGATGAAGATCAAACTATTTATGTTACGAGAACCCTGCCAACTACAGTTTATCGCACATACACGTACTACACTACATTCTTCATCCCGAAAGATGATACGACTTTAACTTCCGTGATTTCTCGAGAGGTCACAAGTAGTCATAAAGGACTTGTACGAAAAACCTTTACAAACTTTTTAAATCCCTCAGAATCTCTTTCGGAAGAAGCGGTGGCAACTAAAAGCGTCTCTCCAGCTCTCAAGAGCAAGTCTCGTCAAGGAGTAAAAGTTCGTCCATCCAGCTCTCAAATCATTTACAAGACATTCTTTACGACTTATACTTATCTCACAACTTTCTTCACTGGTCAAACTAGCAGTGTCTCCAGTCGGGAAGAAATTGTCTCTAATGTTGTTACTTTGACTCATGGTCCAGGATCTGGAAGTAGCTCCTCATCAAAAATCGAGCCAACATCTAGCCAGAGATTTCAATCTAGCAGCTTGAGAACCGCATCTCCAAGACTGAGCAGTAGCGCACGTCAAGGAGGCTATACCGCTGCAGGAGCATCGTCTTCTTTGCAATCCTCTCGTGGAGGAAAATACTCTGTGATTAAAAGACAGAAAGCCTCCAGTGGCTCACTTTCTCCAACTGCTCCAGAACCAACGGCTGTACCAGAGGAAATCAAATCTCCTATCTACACCCGTAAAATTGAGCCGAGTTCATTGACTACGATCCTGAAAACGTTCTACACTACCTACACTTATTTCACGACTCTTTTCAATGGTGACGAGACTTCGATTAAGAGCCGGACCGAAGTATTTACTAATGTTGTGCCCACAATCGGACGTTCCGTACCTGTCACATCCTCAGTTGTCCCAACTGTAGCAAGTCCTGTTCTGAGCTCTGCCAGCGTGTCCGATGACTATAATTATTACGACGAAGAAGAGAAAATCCCCTCGTCGTCGGTAGTAGTGAATAAAAACAAAGGAAGCAGTAAATCCAAAGACAAAGAAACCACATTTTACACTACTTACACGTATTTGACCACATTGACGCGGGACGGTACGAGTCAATTGAAAAGCAATTTGGAAACGTACACAAATGTATTAGTTGGAGACTCTACAATTAGATCAGGGCGTGTGAAAACAATCGAGCCAACGAAATTGTCCGGAAGATCTGCAGCCACTCGACGATTGACATTAGACGATGATCTGAATGGAGTAGGAAGTCATTTGAGTGAGACAAGTGAAACCACTGTGAAGGACATAGAGTCTGAAGTCACAACAGTCGAACCGCAGAAAGACTATTACGAGTTGGAAGGCTCCGAAGGAGTCACCACAGATAAATCTATGTTTGACGAACACGAACTCGAGGCTGAAAAAGGGAACGCTGCTGGGGAAGACGACAGTGAGAATCAACTGAGAGCCACTCCCGCACTGAAAACTGTTTTTACTACATTCACATTCTTCACTACTTACTACAAGGGAAGTTCATCCTCCGTGTCCAGTCGTCTTGAGACTGTCACCAATGTTGTCAGTGATCATTCCAGCGAAGCGACTGAAACCCCTGCATCTGTCACCGTCGACCCAACTTACCCAATCACCTACTTTACCACGTACACTTATTGGACGACAACTTTCGTTGATGGATCTAATGTTGTCAATAGCCGTGAAGAAACGATCTCGAATGTTGTCACTCCGGGAGTCGATGATAAATCCCCAGCTACAAAAGCCATCAAAGCCACAGAAATTAATGAAATTGTTCCAAAAGAGACGCTAGCCGCAGCCGCAGCCTCCGAAGCCGAATTGACAACTTACTTTACCACTTATACTTACTTTACAACTTCTTACATTGGAGAATCAACAGTTGTCAACAGTCATCTCGAGACAGTAACGAATGTCATTAGCGGTACCGCAACTGTGACAGATCCGGCTGCCACGGCTTCCATTGCCGGCAGAGCCATTGGCAATGCTAAACCAGACAAACAACAGGTGGCTGCCAGTGACAAAGAGACTGAGTACCAAGATTACGATTTGCCAACTGGTCTTCTCTCAACCATTGTCAGCTCCGAAGTTGCAGATCGTACAACAACTTTATACTCCACTGACGTTTTCGGAACTTATATTGATGGGATCTACGCTCAAGTGCTTGAAAGCACTTCGATGGTCATCACTCCAACTGCAGCAGCAGAAACCCGATTTATGCCTGAAGCGACTGAGACACCAACAGGAGTTGTTTCTGTCAATGAAGGGAAAACTGTGGATGCCGACGGAGCCTCCACCACTTTCTACACAACAATGGCTTATGGAACTGTGATTGATGGCAAGTATGCTCATTTGATTGAAAGCACGTCTTCCATTAAGAAGAACGCGGATGTCACCTTAGATCCCTCTGAAAATCAAGATCGTTCACAGAGAACGGGATTAGTACGCGTCATTGACGGAACTTTGGTTGAAGGAGATTCTACCACATTCTACACGTCAAGCATTCTAGGAACATTTATTGACGGACAATATGCTCAAGTCATTGAGAGCACATCTCGCTATATCATCAGTCCAACCAAAACAGACGAAATCACCACAATCAAACCCACGAAAGGTGTAGAAATTGAAAGCTCTATCACCGAGGAAGGAGTCACTGAAGAAATCCCAACAACAACAGAAAAAGACACGGAACAGGAAGAGGAGAATGAAAAGGCGGAAGAAAAGAAAAAGCTCGGAATCGTTCCTCCAAGAAAATTCGGTGCTAGCAGAACTCGCCAAGGTTCCCGTCTCAGTTTCACTAGTAGTTCCAAATCCTTTACACCACAAATCACTCCATTTGCTTCTCGCAGTCGACCTCCAACTGGCTTCCAGCCAAGGAGACGTCAATCTAGTGCTGTGATTGTCACGAGAACAGATGAAGTCACTCCAACTGTTACTGCCACTCTTGCCTCTGGCTCAAGAAATTCATTCCAGGGTCGAAAACGATTCCAGAAACCTGGCACAAGCTCAGAGGGCACTACTGAAGTTTCCAGCAACAGCGTCACTACAGCCACTCCAAAACTTCCGTACAGTTCCCGCGGAACTAACAGATTCCAAAGACCAGGAGTTTCCGGAGCGAGATCTCCTTCTTCCGCAATTGCAATTTCACCTTCCAGTGCTGCAGGCGGAAGCGGCTCTTCTCCCGGGGCGCGAGGCAGAAGTAGTTACAGTCCACGTGGCTCATCTAGTCCTGGAGCCCGTGGTCGTGGCTCTTCCACATCGGGATTCAACAGAGGCGCGATAACAGCTGCTTACGGAGGTTCTAGTAGTTCTGGAAACAGAGGTGCTACGAGCAGTCGCTTCGCTAGTGCAGGCAGAGGAAGAAGCAGCGTCCAGGCCAGCGTACAACCCACAAGTGTGTCAACGACTGTAAAACCAACACAAACCCCATTGGGACCAGATGAGGAAGAGTATGAAATTGAATACGAATATGAAGTACAATCCCCCGCATCCTCCACTACCACCACGACAGAAGCTCCTAAAACAACATCCAGATTTTCTGGCGGTAATCGATTCAGACTGAGCCCGAAACTTTCAACTCCCGCTGGAGGAGCAAGCACGGCAGCTCCAACAGCAGCTACAACGAGAGGATTACCGTTTTTGAGACGGCAGAGTTTCGCAAAGCCAACTTTCCCCACTCGAGGAACAACGGCCTCAACGAGCAGCACAGCAGCCACCGTTGAGTACGAAGAGGAATATGAAGAGGAAGAGATTATTAAACCTGTAACCACTCCAACGAAAAAGCCAACATCACCGCTTATTAAAAGACCCGGAGGCTTAGTCATTACACAGAGACCCACTGCACGACCCACTTCCCGAGGACGCACATCCACGACGCAAGCTCCAGCTGCCACTACCACAAAGCGTGTGTACACACCCAGAGCACGACCAGCTGGATTCCCCCGCCCAGTGGGAGTCACTCGTCCTACGAGTACAAACGCTCCGGTTAAAATAGAATCCGACGATGATTTATATGAAGACGGGGAGTTTGAGTACGAGGAGTCTCGAAATGTTCCGAACATCACAGTCGGGACAGGACAGGTGGCTAGCGCTTCGGAGTTGGTGGAAAAGAAAGTAGCAGCTCCGGAGAAGGAGTATGAAGAGGATGAGTCGGCGGCGGAGTCGGCGCCTGGAGCCGTTCGCGTAGCGGCGCCCGAGGGCCACCTGGAGAAACCGGTAAACGTAGGAGACTTGGTAGATAGCGGGTCGGAGTTCTTTGAAAGCGCAGTGGGCGCTCCGTACGAGTCTTACGACTACTACTCTGATGACGGGAGAAAAGAAGGTTCGGTCCAAGGGTCGAGCCTCCTAAAGCGCTCAGTCAGGCAAGTGGCAGATCACTCTTTTGGTTATTACAATTTTGGGGCGCGAGTGAGTCGCGGCACCCTCCGATCTAATTTTAACTCTAGAGTAAGTAATAGTAGAAATAGTCAGCCTAACTCACGTGCAACGACCTCCTTGGTTAATTCAGACTATGACGACTACTACTACTATGACGAGCCAACTCCTTCTACAACCGCTGCTCCAGCCAGGGCGAATCGTTTCCGAGGACGCTCCCAAATACAACCGACCTCAACATCTAGACGGACGCCCTTTACTCTCACTAACTCCGACTCTACTAACACTCGCTCTTCCTCGACCTCTAAATCTCGAATCTCTCCCAGCACTAACACCCGACCTTCCTCCTCTAACACTAACTCCCGCGTCCCGCCCAACTACACGAGCAGACGCACTACTCCTTCCCGTTACTCGCGACCGACAGAGGCCACCACCACCTCCCGCACCTCCCGGTTCCGCTCCCGTTACAACTCTCCCTCCCGCGAGGCCACCACCTCCGCCCCTACCTACAACAGCCGCTCCCGCTTCACGGCCGCCAGCCGTGGGCGGGGCGCTGTTTCCAATGCCCGGGTTCCTTCCTACGAAGAGCCCGCCTTTGAAATGACCACTATCACTGTCACTCATTACCTCCCCGCAGAAACCTCGGTGCCTTTTGTCAACGGCAAGTCCACGGAGTATAAAACCATTATCACCCCTTCCCCCTCCCTTGAAGTCCTCTCCCCCTTCCAGTACACCAACGTGGATTACCAGGGCAAGAATGTTCTGGTGATCAACTCGGAGTTGACTTCCACCCCGTCCTTCGGCGTGACGGAAGTGACCCGCTTCCTCATCCGCCAATCCTCCACCACCACCGTGACTTTTACTCCGACGACGATACGCGGTCGGAAAACCTCCTTCTCCCACATTATCCCGAGCACAGTGTACTCGGTGGAGCCAGTTGTTAGTACAATAACCAATAACCAGAATCCGCTGACGGACAACAATCAGTTGACTAACCTCCTGTTGAATCAACTTCTGGGTCAGGGCCTCCTCAATCCTAATCTCTTAGCCTTGCAACAACAGCAACAGCAACAACAATATCCGCTTAATAACGAGCCCGCTACACCCGTAACACAATATAACACTAAAACCACGTCATACGTCACCACCGTCACCGATTACACCTCCACAGTCATCCCCATCACTCTGCACGGTAAGGCGATTAAGACGACGATCGTCGAGAGCTCCACACATGTCATAACCGCCACAGAGTTCATCACAGAGTCGACGGTGATCACACCCACGAACACGCAGCAACAACACCAAGCCACGCATCCTGCGGGAGTGTTGAATCAACTGAACCCAGCTCTGCTCCAGGGTCTCCTCCAGTCGCAGCTCCTCCAGCAGCAGCAGCAACAGCTCTTGTTCAAACAGCCCATTCAACCCACACAACCTGCACTCTTACAACTCCCGACACAACAGCCACAGTTTCCAAACAACATAAATCAGGTCCTCGCTAAGCAGGAACATGATCAGGAGGAGGAGTCCAACAAGGAGGAGAAAGTCACTCCTCCCAAAGCTCCAGACAATAATCTGGTCGTAGAAGTTAGCAAGGCCTCGGCGGGAGTCCCGCCCGGCTCCTCCGTAGTTACCCTTTATGTCTCAGGTAGAAACCCGGGCGAATTCAGCACCATTCTGCAAACGGTCGCAGTCGAGGGTCGCGCGAAGCGCAGTGCGGCACCGGCACCCGCCAGCACGAGCACCCACACGCACATCCAACCCTCGAGGAGTAGCCAGTCTTTCGTTTCCGAATCTTCTTCTTTGCACGCCCTCGTAGACTCTCTTAGTGATAGCGACTTCCTTAGTCACTCCGGCAGTCCTGCCAGTTCTTACGAGGACGAGGACGAGCTCGGAGCTTTAGCTTCCTACGGACAACCCTCACATGACCAATTGACTTTCGTCGACGACAATTCTTTGGCTTCTAGTCCCTCCGTTCTACTTGATGACAGTTACTCGTTCAGTGACGCCTGGGGCAATAGCCTTGATGGAGCTAGCAGCAATTACAATAGTTTTACGTCGAATTATGAAAGCGCTGGCACACAAAACTTGGACAGTGTTCGTAGATTTGTGGCCAGCCCTTTTCATAGTCAAAGTGTTTCAGCAGCTTATGCATAAGGAATATCTAGTACACATAATAATACAATCACTATTTTATACTTAGACACGTAGTTCCCGTTAAACTTAGCTAATTTTAATACTAGAGAGATAATCCAGTTGAAAATACAATGATTTACCCCCGTAGTAGTGGTAAAAGTATATACAGAGTTACGTTACACTAGGAATAGGCAGCTGTAGGATTCAATTATTGAAACAGAGTAATTATCTGAAACTGTACCAATCCTTAATTTAATGATGTGCCTACTTCATACAAAGAATACAATACAATCCAATACAGTCAAATACTTTACTAATACAATACAATCAATAGCAATTTTATTTTTACTCCTACTTGACATTATTCACTCCGGGTAGATAGAAATATGATTTTCTCCTTTTCTACTTATTTTCGCTCTCATATATCCCGTAAATACTAAACAGAGAGATAAATCTCAATGACATTCACACACAGTATATTGCTAAAAGACTTTATAAAGCGTTTATTATATCTTTTCCTTCTTATGAGCCTGTAACTTAAAGCTAGTAAAAGAATCATCTCATATTCTAAAGTATTTTTATATATTTTATATACCTACTGAATTTTGGAAGCCAAATGTGAAATTGTTGTGAGTTGAAAAGGTGCGTGTCGTGTTGTACTTACTCAATACTGTAAGCTGCGTATATCCCAAACTACTTACTGCAATCAAAAAAATATTATCTGTAGTAACTATATCGTAGAAGTAACTCGAATCTAATAATCCAGCCAGTAAGAATGCAATAAAATACGTTTGCTATAGATATGTAGATAGAGAAAGTTTGACAAAAGTAGAATATACAATGAATAATTACTCAGAATCAAAAGACAAGAACAAGTCAATATTATGTGCTACTACTTTTACTGCAAATGGGTACAACAGGTTCAATTATTACTCTATGGATATATGATTAAAAATTTCTATTGTATGTCAAGTGTAATAAGTGTAGAGCAATAAATATCTCTATGTACTATTTTCAAATTGATTGCTAAAGCTACGACAATCAAGCATTTCTGTAATAGTATCAAAATAATCTACTTATGTTCAGTTGCAATAATCTTTGTAACACTATAATTATTGCCTTGCTCCTTCTTCTTGAGTTACACTATGCTAAAGAACGTACTCATTAAATGATACTAGAATTCTAAGGTTGGATCAAAGAAAGAATGATAAATAGATGGTACTGTAAATAAGTTACATTTGTAAGCTATAAGGATTTTTTGTACTTGTACTATAAAGCTGTTTTCGTATTGTGCTTAAAAAGATTTGTATTAATAAGATTTACTTGGTTCGTGTACTACTTACATATAGCTAGGTGTTTAAGAATACGATTGCATTGTATTTGTTTTTAATCCAAAACGTTGTACCTAATGTACTATTGTAATAAAGAGTGTTTGTTGTGTTCTGTGTGTTTGATTGATTTGTGCATGGAAGGATGAGTATATGATGAGTGAGTCGTTACTTTAATTTTTAGATAGTTAATGTTGAGGATACTATTAAAGTTAATTAAGCTACTATAATATTATTAGTAAATCAATTGAGAAATATTAGAAGAAAGAAGTGTAATTAATTATTGTAATTGGAAAATGGAAAAAACGTGGAGTAATAATTATTTGTATAGTAGTTTCGTGGAGAAGTTGCAAGCGGCCATAGACGAGAATAATCTACGGATAATTTACTCATGTACTTAATTAGTTGGTTGGTTAGTTATTTAGTTAATTAATTATGTAGTAATTAAAAGTACTGTTTATATCTTATTTACTACTACCATTTTACTACTTACTGCTATTGAATTTATACTCATTCATAATAGGTACACACTGTTTGCGAAAATGTAAGTCTGTCACACTACATTACATATAGCAGGGAAATAATTCAATAATAATTGAATACTTTGATGTGTCTCTATATGTATTTCAGCTCTAGATACATAGCGGCTCACTGATCAGCAAGAAAAAGAAGATTGATGATTTATTGCGAAGTGAATGTTTAAAAAAGTCTAATTCATTATAATATTTTTTACACAGAGATTTTTGTGGAGCTCCCTTCAAGTCCTTTTACCCTATACCATTACTATATACCTACTTATAATTTACTAAAATATTTCTCACCTGCACTGTAATATATTTTCTTAGCTAAGAAATCCACCACCCTCGTCTTGTCACTCTGTACCTATAGCTATAATAACAAGTTTATATTTAACAAGTACCCTATTTTAGCTTACCTATACTTGGCTTTCATGAAAATGCAACTTAAATTACTTATTTCTGTATAGATGACAGGTATAGAATATAAACCTAACAGTAAGCAACTTTTTTTCTACTCCAATCTTGGCAACGTATGGTTTTAGTCATTCGGTCTTCTTGCTCCTCGCAATACAATCTTATACCACTAACTTGAGTGTATAATATTCTTTATGTATAACTGTGTCAATTGTGAGTCTTTGTAAGATGTATGATAATAAACACGACGTGTGCCAAATGATATTGATTGATGAGTCGTCGACAACTCCTTCACTTCACTTCACTCTCTGTCTTTATTTTATCTATTTATTTTATTGTGTTTTCATTATTACTGGCTGCAACAGAACGTAACGCAACTTTCTTTTCACTTTAATCATGTCACCTAAAATTGACTCCTTCATTTTACTTTACTTCTATTCTACTTCTTTGCATATTCAACCCAGTGCCATTCTTATCCTCCTTTCCAACAACACACTTACTTTACTATTTCTAAGCATACTCAATAGTCATGGAACATTTGCTTTTGCATTGCACATTCAAAAGTCTTGTCTTAACTTTACTCTCTGTCTCAACAAGCTCATTCAAACATCTATTCACCATTTTTCTAATCCCATTTATTGAAAAGTAAGTAAACCATGCGTAAGTAGAAAATTGGAGTCAAAGAACAATCTTAAAGATACCGGAACAATTCCTTAGTTCTTAATTGGGCACCTACAATTGAATCCCTACGTATATCTCGTGCAGACTATAACTATAGGCAGATAATCTTTTCCTAGAATACAGTCATTTTTATGTGAACAAGGATTAGCCTCTCTATAAACTTGATTGCATTTATACACGCTGTATCTAAGCATTTCCGGTCAAAAGTGGAACTTGACATAATGCACAATTAAGTTTCTCTTCACCTTAGTTATTTTCCGTTAATTTTTGAATCTTTGTTAGCTGGCCCACTCTGAACATAAATAATTCGTAGAAATCATGAGTGGGCATAAAAAGAACAAGGCTCTGCAATGTCACAATGACAGATTGTAATTCTAAACTAATTACGTTAGTGTTACTCCAATTACACATAAAGATACGGTGGAAATTCAACATGCAAAATATAAATTAGGTAAATGAAACGTTCTCACTGCAAATATTAAGCACATGTACACGGTAAAGATAGCGGAGTGTAAGTGCGGTTTAATATCACTTCACTTTAAATAAGGGATGAGGAAAGTAAAGGAGAACTCTGATGTTATTATGCCCATAAAGATGCCTCGTATAGATGCTATCGCCTACAGTTTGTACACAAAGCACAATGACAGTAAAAACATAATTTGCTTTAATGTGAGAAATAGTACTGACAGGTTTGTTAAGACTACTGCCCAAGACCTTGTTTTCCTAACCAAAATGAGCACGCGTGAAAAAGGATAAAAATTGCTCTAGTATCAGATTAATGCATCCCTGTAAACCATAAGATTTGTGTGGTCCGCACAATAGCACTACACACGTAACGTTCTCATGTTTTCATTACAATTCATGCGGTGCAGCCGCTGCTCACCATCCTTTAAAGTCTCATTTTTTAGCATAACCGAAACTTCATGATAATGCCTACATTAGTGGACGTTCTACAGCTAATGCTTTGTACCTACCCAGTACTGACAGTACTCAGTGCAAAAATAAAGCAAGTAAAGTAATAAAATCTTCTAAAATACTAGCTAAAAATGAAATTTAGGATGCATATTGGCATGTATAAAGTCTGTAGGTTCTATATTATTATAACGACACTATGTAGGTTATTTCCATCGATGGTCCATAAACCTAAATTGGACAAAGATGTATACTTATGAAATAGTATATAAAGGTTTAAAAACGAAATTACATGTACAAAACTCATAATAAGATCCCAGGCAGTACGATACTCATAATCTGCTTCTGAATTTTGTTAAATAAAATGCCAGGGATTTCGTCAACAGAATAATGCTTACTTATCACAGACCCCTGATATACATTTTTGAGTCAGTCACACTGCTACAAAACTGGATTTTATAACATCTTGGACAATTGAATTGAAATCTAATCTGATATAAACTTTTTAGTCGGCAACCTATATTCAATGCGCATAAATAAAATCCAATTTATTTGTTAATTGATGAAGTGTGTTAGTACTCGTCTCGTAAGACAACTTTGTTTATTGTTTATGTTCGGTTTATTTTCCATTTCCAAATCCAATATTTTCAAAAATCCCTTGACTGTCAACGCTCTTATTACGAATGATTTACAGTAAACCGAATTTGTTTTAACAAAAGATGTAGGAAATTAGTTCGACACAGGTTTTTGTAATGTGTAACTTGTAATTTATGCTAAGCACATTGTTGCATAAGGATATATGTTCCATATGCAATAACATCTTCCCAGTTTTGCGAAATTATAAGCTTACACTGCAATTGATTTGTGCAGCTTTTCTGATGCAAAATCACTGAATTAAACTTATGAAAGCAATTGAGAAAACAAAGAAACCGCCGGAGCATAGGAAGCAAAAGAATGCTCATTTTAAAAGTGTCACACATAAATCTGTAAAACTCCTCCAAACTACCACTGGAATTTCCACTATGAGTCGAAGTCTTAACTTGAATGCAGTAAAGTGAGGTTCGTCATAAATGGTATTTGAAACAATTACTCAGAGAACTGTGTTAGACATATACCCAATATTTATAAACAAAAGGTTATCATTTTTAAGTTCTCATAGTTGGGCACCAACATAATGTTAGCGTAGTGGTATGTAGTACTATGTAGTAGGTAGTGCGAAAGTATCATTCACTTGTCTATTACACTAGTAGCACTAATATAATATTCACTAACTATAGCTATACTAAAGGATGATACAACTACATCATTACGTTTCATGCTCTGAAAAGTCATTTAGACATCAAATTACTTATGGCAAATGGTACGAGTAGTGCATGTACGCAATTCATGGGGGAATGCAGGTGAATCTGTAGGTTTGCAGTCACATAAATAATAATGTGTACCCAGGGTAGACCACTGACTGAATAGATAACACCAAAATCGCAAAAATAAAAACCTATGCATATCATACATGCACATGCATAATACTAATAACATTTTCTCATAGAAGATGAATGCATATAGTACTTTTGCACTAATCCAGGATTACTTTCTCTGAACCAAAGCATTTTACTCGTTCATATGAAAACCTGCAAATTAAATTAGAGAGTCACCGTTCACTGCGCATAATTCTCATTGCAAAAGATTTAGCAAAGAACATGATTAGTTAGCAGCGGTAAACAATAAGTAAGTGTGTAAAGGATTTTCAGTGTCTATTTGGGTTTGTGTCAATGAATATTTTGCAGTACATAGTATAATGCAAAACTAACATAGAATTTACTAGGAAATTTCATCCCTTGAATATAACGTGTAAATTAATGACAATAAAACTAACAGCCGCCACAAGCAACAGGTAGTCTGGTGGCTTACAAAAAATGTTTTGGGGCACAGTGTAGACTTAGAAAGAGAAACATAATGCAACAAATTACAGGAGAAGTACAATGAGTACCAAAAATGTATTTACTAATTTTACGATATGAATGAAAGTATCATTGTAAAAGCATGTAAAAGCATAAAATACAGCATGCAAGCAATTTATATAAATCCTCTTTTCCATTCATTGAAATTAAATCACCAAGATGTTAATAAACGATAACTGTGTGCAAGTAACTGCAAGGGATATAAGCAATAGTGTACCGAGGCCCACTACGATATTTTGGGCAACGATCAGCTACCAAAATACATATTGCCATGCTGCTAATAACTGCATTTAAGTGGATAAAGTGGCATATCCACGATATCCATCATCTGTATTTATCAATTATTAACGTATGCAATTCCAGTCTTACATTAGAATTTTTGCATGTTAGTATTTTTCTCCTCAGAATAAAAGTGATACCGGGGTAGTCTGTCCATGTTAGGTGTATGCTGCTTCAGCTAACATTTTACCTGTCCATGATGGCATATTGATGTTTTCAGTAATTAATTAAAATGCCTATTACATCCGTTGTGTAGTTCGGGGTCGAGGCAGAGTGGTGAAAGAACCATTGGAGTCAAATGACAATAGAGAAGTTACAGAGCAAAGAGTCTCAGGAGGAAGACTGTTTATTCAATCCGGGAGAAATCTCGCAACTAAAGTCATGAGCAATGGGGTCGAAGTCATCGTACGAGGTCAGTCAATTACCAATCCGCAAGTCTTGCCATTAGTTTGACTAAACAATTCATTTACAACATAAAACAGTGACCATTGGCCATCAAGCATCAATAACCCAAATTTTATTATAATAACGGTTCATTCAATAATGTTGAATATGATGTGGCTGGTATACAATTTTTGTGTTCATGTAATCTACATAATAATATTTAATGTGATTTAATTTTGGGAATAACTTATTTGATGATTATGCATAGGGGATAAAACTGCCTACGTAGGATATGAAAGAACTCCATTAGTTCCAGTTCCGGTGGCCACCCGGCCAATTACGTTACCACCTTCCACAGTCTCAAGACAGTTTCATTTGGTAGAACTGCCTGGAAAGCCGGTATATTTTATTCATTAATTGATAATTAAATTAAATAATGTTCACATCACATCACATCGCAATGATATACTGTATGTTTTACAAGAGAAGATTAATAAGACTAGGAAACTAGGAAAATGCTTAAGGAGGTGTTGACATGATTTCCAGCCTTGATTCGGTTTAATGTAGGTTTTTTTTTTAAATATACACATATTTTTCAAGGTCACAGGTCTCCAATATTTTCAAAAATAAAATTTGTATAAGAAAAATTTGGGGTTTTTTGGGGTTGAAAAAATGTATTTCGATTTTTATCGTATATTTAGAAAAACAAAGTTTCATAAGTCAGAAAAATGTGCCTTAGAGATTTTTTTCCTCTTTTTTGAAGCTTTGTACATTTCCCCAAACTGTCGGAATCTGGGCCAGAAAATTTTGCATTTAAAATTAGACTCAGTGCCACGGCGGCAAAGCGATTTATATAATCCTTATGGGAAAATTTTAAAATTCTTGTCGCAAGGTATAATGTCTCACAGAACCTTGTCAACTACACCTTAAAGTTATGTGGATAATAGCACAACTACTCAAGCCATGTGATTTTATGCTGCATTTAATGCGAATAATCTTATGCTCATAATTTAAGCAATAATAGAATTGGACTTCCGTGCTACCTATTTACTAGCTTCTCTCCTACAAAGTTATGCAGTAGAGTAATAACAAGAAGTGATAATACAAAATGTAGAATTTAATTGTTCTAAAACATAATAGGAATTTAACAATGAACAAACTCTAAAATAACAAAGTAAAAGTACCCTACCCACCCAAACATAAGAAGAAATCAATGATTTTGCGATATGAAACGGTTCAACAAATCTAGATAAGATTTGAATCTGTAATGGAGTATAAAATACTCATTATTCTGCAGTTAAACTCTACACATTGTAACTATATACGTATATTACTTATACTATACGTGTATAGCTTGTTAGTGCAGTGGTGCCACTATTAACTGTGAGAAATTAAAGCTTTGTCTTGTATTAGAATTTCAGAGACAGTTTTGTTTAGTTTGAAAAATTATTCCATTTTTATTTTCCGCTCAGAAAGTAGTAGTTAACCATGTCACGCTGTGAGATTGACTGAATTGATTTTGCACACTATGAAGCACACATTCAACCAATTCAACTATTTTAGCTACAAATTGTCTATGCTGGCAGTTAGCACTTTATCACCATCAGCATCACAAGTAATAGGACTATTAAGCTCAGACAGCGATAAATTACTACTAAATGAATCAGACAATTTAAATACACACTCGTTAAATACTACAAATACAGCATGGCCATAGTGCTGCTACTAATCATTATTTACGATGAGACTCAATAAATATTTCTTAAAGATACGGCGAATGAAAGTACAATGATTGCTTTAAGTCATTCCATTTACTATTTAGCCCGTTTAAATAGCTACGGCCCACGAAGCTACAAAATTATTTATTATTAAAGGTTTATCAATTTTTCTGATGTATATGAATGAGGGAATGAATTCTTAGTTTTACATGAATTAAAAGAAACGATTACAAGAACAAATTGTTAATAATATTACGTGTTACATAATACTTTACATTTGGTATTTTGTGTCGGCAAATTCAATGGATTTCACCGGACCTGATACAATGCGACATTATTTTTCAACAGAATAATGTTATCGGCCATCTTTTAAATTCCATTGTGAGGTCTGCCACCCCAGATATGGTGACAAAGACGATGGTTACGACATTCACGTACTTGGCCACTGTCCTCCATAACCAAAGTACAGTTGTCAGCAGTAGAGAAGAGGTATGAAAAATTTTTCTTGATTCTGAATGTATGAAACTGGTGTACTGCTTTGCAAAAAGGAATTCAATATTTGATTGAAGGTTCATTTGAGAGCTATAATTATTTTTGTATGAATCTTAGGTGATATCAAATGTGATGACGCAAAAATTCCGACCTTCGATTGAGTACACTCCGAGTCTGAAGGCAGAAGCGAGCACACTGCATCCGGATCTTCTTCAGTCACTTGTGGACACGTCTCGAGATTATTTCACCAATACTCTCACAACTACGTATACCTACTACAACACATTCACGGCGGGTTCCCAGCCTGTAGTCCTGACGAGTCGGGAAACGGTTTCCAATGTCATAACTCTACCTGCATACCTCAGTCCGACATTGATGATGATGTCGCAGTCCAGAGTGTTTGAAACAGAAACATACTACACAACGTTCACATTTTCGAAAACATTGTTACCAAGCGGAGCTCAGAGTAGTCGCCAAGTAGTCACAACCAAAGAAGTAGTCACACAAGTCGTAGTCACAGAAGCTTTAATCCCGACAGCGTCAGCCACACCTATGCTGACTCCTATTGCACCGTTCGGATCAAGACTCACTTCTACTTTCTACACAACGTACACACACATGGTGACAGCTTTAAATGAATACGGAGAAAGAGTTGTCACTTCCTCAATAAATGTTGTTTCCAGCATACACTCACAAATGCCTCAGCCTCCGAGTATTAAAATTGGAATTGCTGCAAATACGTTGCAAGTTTATGACCCTTCCAGTACAATGATGGACTTTGTTCCTTTAGCCACTCCCTCAATTTCTTATAAGATCAAAATAAAGGACGAAGTGTCGAGCAAAAGAATGGAACCTGTCCTGATTTACAACACGAAAACCTACTACACGACTTACACTTACTACACAACTGTCGTGGGCGAAGGGGCTGCAAAAATACAGTCACGAACTCAAGTAGTTTCCAAATTGGTGACCGAGGCTTTGACCACAGAACTGGATATCGACTATGTGAATGCCTTGAAAAGCTCTTACCTTGCAAAACATTCGACGTTCATAGAAATCACTTCTTCCGTAAAAGAAATAATTCCTGCTAAAACTATAAAAGTTTCCCAAAGACCCGGCACTCTCATGACCCAAGCTGTTTTCCATCCACATTGGCCGAAAGACGACGATCAGTTAGCAGTGGAAGTAGAAGGAACAACGACAGATCATAATATTGACGATCTTTATAACCATCCACTTGCAGGAGCTTCCTCAGAAGAACATTTTGACGAGATGAAGGAAGGAATTCATAAAATTGTCAATGTGCTGACGGACACACAAGGAAGTGATGACATTGAAGTTTTGTCCCCGAGCAGGACCTATGAGTATTTGTACAGCACCATGCCTGAAATCGTTACTGAAGCCGATCGGGTTCCTGAGGATTTTATGGAAGTTGATTTGAAGGACCCTGATTATGATTATGGCACTACAGTCAAAGATACTGGCTTAGATCTGACTGAAAAACCGGTAATATCTCACATTCCTACACCGCCCCTGAAAAGACCTTCATCAGCACCTGCGTCAACAGCTACTACAGCAAGTAAAACGATTGTAGACCCTTTTCTACAACAAAGTGATATTTTTCCCGATCTTGGTCCGCCGAAATCCGTTCTAATAGATTATCCTAGCGATATCATCGACTACAGTGATGATGTCTATGGAGAACTAACTCTTGGACAAGTTTCTAGTCTTGTGGATGTTTACGTTAGCAGCGTATACAAAAATGATGGGAATCACGGCAAAGGAAAGGAAACTGCTGCATTTGGGATATCTAGACCCAGCAAGCCAGGACACGTTGATCCAACACAACAAATTTTTGATCTGTTATCCGAGATCACTGGAGAGAGCGGGGAAAATTATGACGAATTGAAAACCTCTGCGGAAGAAGTGGGTAGTAGTCCAAACATCTATAATATTTC
>JAAAYG020022178.1:0-89354 GCA_009936455.2 Tomocerus minor | reverse complement strand
CAGATAGATAAAAACCCAATGTAATCTGCATGTAGATATTTTTGTTAAAGAAAGGTGTGAATTGATGTAGGGAATAACTATTTTAATGTAAGCACCTGTCGTAAATGTGAAATTGAGCCTATTTTTGTAAAATTGCAATCGTGTATGAAAATGTAATTGTAACATTGCGTGTATTTCGTATTCGTTTCATACAGTTAGCTTGTGTACCGTGTGTACGTAGATATGATATGAGATTTTGTGAAGTGTTAAATGTTTGTTATTTTCTAGGCTTTAGATTACTTAGATGTATCCCAATACATGTACAGCTAATTTAATGGCTTAAGGTTACACATGAGTAGGCAGGGTAGATGCAGGTGTAAGTTAAGTTACGGCGTACACTACTGTATAGTTTTAGTACACGGACGAAACCTGGTTAATTGCATCCCCAGTCCACAATCCACGTAGCTAACACTTAAGACAGTTCTATTGTAGGTACCCTACGTTTAATTGAATACGTGGTTAGATTTACAGACTCAGGTTGGCTGTCAGTAGTGTAGGTCTCTTGAGATGACCATCAAGAGCTGCTTGAAAAACAATAATCTCTGTTAACTATTATTATTAACCTTACATCCTAATTACACTCATATGACAAAAGAAAAGGCACATTGTGTTTAAAATTCAATTCATTGACAAAATCTGAAAGATAATATTGTTCATGATGAATACAGAAATGGCTGGTTGTGCTGAGTGCAACTACAAAGGAAACTGTTACGTTGACTCTTACGGAAATCCATCTTGCGACTGTTTCCGATGGTACGGTGGGGCCGAATGTCAAATCAATTTGAAAGGTAAGCTTAATTGCTTTTTAAGCCTATTTACCTTCAACATAATTTTTTTTGCTTACAAGTTACTAATTTTAATACTGGAAAGAGTACATGGGTCATCTTACATCTGTGCATACGACATTAATGTAGTACCTATACCACATACCGATTTGACAACCTCTAAAGACCACACGAATTTCAGTCAAAATTTTATAGCTATTTTTCTACATTAATGAAAATATAAATTCATAGTTTACAAATATTCATATTTGACTAGAGTACTATTTAAGTGACCATAACTGGTCATACTTGCAAAAAAGCATTTAAATCTAAGGTGTTTGTACGTTTAATCTCACATTACCCATAATATACCGTTATTTTTTAATTTTAGTATGAAATTATTCAACACGCCCGATCTTGTTTTATTTCCTGTTAATAATATTTAGTATGTACATAACATTATATTAATAAGTTTCTCACAACTTATTGATAAATGTTTTAAGTGTGTATCTCGCCAATAATATGGTCTGTTATGTAATAATAATAACTGCGAGTTCATTTTGATCTTTGCGGTGGTACAATAACTAAGGGATAAAATTTTAATACGTGTGCATTATGGTTGTTTTTTTTTACAGTTCTTCTTATCTCAATCATTGGAATTGGAGCTATTCTCTTCTTGCTTGTACTTCTCTGTGGAATACTAGTTTGTCGTCGAAACAAAATGAATCGGGAACGACCAGGAAGTATTATCCCATAGATTTTTATTTACTTTTATAATGGAAAAGTACCACACTCAAATTAAAGCTGAACACATTTTTCTGTAGGTGGTAGATTCATGAGATACAGAAGCCCAACATCACAGGCGACATTGGACAGAGCAGCGATCATGAATGATTCTAGTAGTGATGGCAGTCAAACACCACCAGTCAGAAACACTTCCCAAGCATTCACTCCTGATTCTTTATTGGTAAGAAAAGAGAGTAATGACTCTAATGACATACAGGAATAGGAGCTTTCTCCTTTTTCATGTTAACAAATCCTAAAATTTTATTGCGTTACTTTCGCTCAAGTAAAGCTTTTGAGATGTACTTTCTTTGTGTAAGTATTTATCTATGATTGTGAGAAAATCTGAACTGTTTAATCATTTATGGAGATTATTGTTTTAATAATAGATTGAAACTGATCCTAAAGGACCAAGTAGAGGAGCCGGAGATGTTAACTTAATGAATTTCTCGTTAAGAAATGTAGTGATGGATCAAGTAATACCCGCCACAGCATTGCATATTCCATATTGCCCTATACGGATGATACTCCGTCTTATACTTTGATTCTAAATTTTAAGTTTTATGATTTCATATATGTGACATTTTAGAAAAAAAATGGTTTTATTTCATTCGCAGCAGGACAGATCTTTGACAGTGGTTATTCCTCGGGCTAAAATCAGGCCGTCATCCAGACCACAATCAACTTCCCATTTGGTATCCGCAGCATTGGGTCCAGATACTAATGCTGACTTAGCTGCAACTGAGAGAAAGCTTATAAGCTATTTGGATCAAAGCCCGTATCCCCCTTCAGTAAGTAGTAACATTTAGAGATAGAATTAAATTGCCAAATCGGTTTCTTCGGCACTGGGTAAGATGCATTAGATCACTACTGTAGTACAAAACTTTTTGCACTCAATTTACTTTCTTTTATATATATTCATCATGATGAAATCATGGAGTTAGTACAGGTAGGTAAGGGTAAATTGTTTACCAATATCTGTATTAACTCTATGTTAATATCTGCATTAACTCTATGAATGAAATATAATTATTACTTATTCACATAATTAAGGACTACATTACGATTATGATTGTTCCTATAAGTGTGTAATATTTTACAAACCTTATTAAAAATTAAACCGGACTTACTAACCGTAACGTTCTTGTTCTATCTAACAACTGTTCTGTATTAAGGTCCACAAGTCCTTTGGCGCAACAACAAGTCATCATTCAACGATAAGAAGAAATGATTCTACAGCATTCCGTAAATTATCTCTGCAAGAACAGCGCAAAATCTCCACGGGTTAGTGGTTCTCATTTAAAGGAATGACAATGACACTACTGACATGAATGAATTCACTACCATTAGACGAAAGACAACTTCTTCATACATCTTCAAACAACGACTAACACACATTCCACTAATATGTCACACTTTTTCATCACGTCACATCCACATGGCCATTAGTGCTCATCACAACTAATCAAGTTCTAAGAAAAAATTTTTTTTATCTAGGTGCCCTGGTGTCATCAGGAACCGAAGTTTCAGCAAGAGGAGGGATGAGGCGGCGATCCATTGGACTGGAACCAGAGCCTTTTTATAAAGGCTATGAGAAGTAGACCATTTCCTCTCGAAACACCAATATCATTTGCACATCGACAAACATTTCTTTTGCTACATAAATGCACACATCACCTAATTACAATTTACTATTACAGAAATTACAGAGACATATGCATCCCACTATTCATTTTAGAAAATGTTATAAGATTTTAAGACTTTGACTCTTTTTTCATTCACAACTAGGTCTGTCTCAGAAGTACGATCTTTTGATGAAACGATAAGGTCCCCTTCAAAGCAACATATTTACACTACTGAAACATCAAGACAAAGCTGCTACAGCCATTGTAAACCACCCTCATATTGTGCATACAGCGAAGTGAGTATTTATCATGAATCTTTACCTTCATTTGCATGAATTACAATTTACATTACCGAAATCTCAACTTGTTTTCCAATAATTAGTCTGCGGGACATACGATGGCAGAGAAGGACGGAGCTTCGACAGTTTACACAACGCAAGGAAAGTTATTCCGAATGATGAACGATGTGAGATTTTATCTTTTCGCCTAAATCACCCAATCATGCTATACAATTAAGTTAAATAATATAGTAAATTATTCACTACATGAACTTTATTTTTTGTAACCTAATAGGACAGCGACAGTTCCGTTTGCGAGTGATATAGTATGGATTTTATTTCAAATTGCCTTGGTATGATCTTTCAAATGCTGGAGATTTTCATCGACAACAAACTTCTTCTTTTAGACTTAAATATTTATTTGTTTATTTTTGCTCATTGTCAGTTATGATAAGTTAACATTTTGTTAGACATTATTCACAATAATAACAATAGATAGTGTCAGTTTGATTTCAAACTTACTCAGTCATTGCAAAAATATTATGTTAGTACTTATATTTTATTATATCTAAGCTAAAAAAGTGTTTTGTATAATTTAGTAGTAGTAAAAGTTAAGATTTAGTAATATTATGAAATATATTTATATAGTATGTGTACATTTAAAATGTTTTATGTACTGTCTCTGTGAATGTGGTAGAAAAATATTCAAATAATTATGTTAAATACGTAGATAGATAGAGAAGCGAACGAAATAGCTTTTTTACAGTAATATATTATAGGCTTTTACGTTTTATTGTTACAGTGAAAGTTCAATTTCAAATCTTTCACCTTAAAGTGCAATGTTAACTGTATAGGCGGAAAATGTACTTCTTACAAGTTTTCTACCCAGTAGAGACTTTGGATCCGTCAGTTTTGATAAGTTATGAAAATATGTAAAATTAGCGAATAGTCGTAACAAACACCAACTATAACACTATTTTGTTCATCTGTATTTTCAGACACAAGAGCTTTTATATTAACTTTTTTCTTATTATAGAAATGTTTGTCATAGATCACAGAGTAGAAGCAATTTAGTTATTCAGTGAAAAAAAATGTCATTTTCTAGTTGACTGTCCCCTTTAACCTAATAATGTAATGGCACACTTACTTAGTATAATTACAATATAGGTACTTAATTATATTCTACAAATCGGTACTAATTAGTACTTTTACTGAACAGAAACACTACATAATCAGTGCTTATACTGAACAGAAACACGAATCGACTAAACTGTAGTTTTGTATCATACAATAATACACAGAGAAGATTAACCATTTAACAGTGAGGGGTAAATGTGATCTTCAAATCATATAGTTAGTGTAAGTAAAAGTAACGTGTATTTGATACAGTAGTAATCGAACATGAAGTAGCAGGACAAATTCTGGAGTAGGTGTTGTCTGATTTTTAATTTTTGGTTAGCCCATTTTCAGGTATTTCAAATGTATTACATGCACAAACGCTCATTATGATAACACATCTACATTGAATGAAATAATAAATTAGTAGCGGTAGATTTACTATGTGCCATAGGCGTTTTATAATGTGAATGTGTTATACTAATTTTCAGTGTAATGATACCGACCTACTCTTTTGTTCCCATTTTATAATGCGGCAGGTAGATGTAAATTGTAAATGTTTTATCTTTTGTATCTTACGAAAGAAAGTATGGATGTAAGTATAGAAGTAATTTATGGCTTTATGCAGTGTAAATGTGCCCGGCCTTAACTAAAGTAGCCAATTTTTGTACGATGATGAATAGGAAAAAATAATTCTAAAAGGCTATTAGAATGTTGCATACACAACTCACTATATTATGAATCACACAGTTATACCTATGTAAATATTTAAAAATTACATATAAGTCATTTACACTTGAAGTGGTACAGGTAAAAAACCAAGAGGGGTACTTTCCTATTCTAATCAACAAGTGGAATAGTTTACCATTTTGAAGGATTTACTGCAAAGTAAAAAAGTTCATTCTTTCATTGTGTAATAATATGTAATAGAGAGTAAAAGCAGGGTGAATGATATGATGAGCTGCTACAAACAAACCAGAGGACACGCAATTACCAAATGATACCAAATTTTAGTAAATAAGTTGTTCTTACACATATCCGACTTATATTAAATATCTTTTATTTTTTATATAGAAATCAGAAAATTTAAGCCTGTGCGAATATGTAGTAGAATGACACGAGTCAGAAAATAATGCTACAAATTTTTCTAGTATACTAACTGTTAAAGGCAATTAAGAACGTATGACCATTGTAATTTTTTTATATGTTCTATGATGATTACGCTGTTTGAATAAATGACCTAAACAAGAGTCTTAAGACACTGAAATAATTAATTGCTGACATTTACATAACTACTGGCACTAACTTTTCGGCACAGTTACAATTACAACAGCTAATACTAAGTATTATCATTAATTTATTAAACATTAGTTTACTTTCATTACTTTGACCGTCGATTTTTAACATACACTCTTAATGTTTCATTGCCAAATGGTACTGACTTCCTGGTTAAAAAATCCGTTGAAATTGTAAAGTTTTAAGAAGTAATCAACTTTAGGGTAGTATCCTTTCTGCACCATTTTCCACGCAACTGCAAAAAATACAAAAATAATAGCCAAAAGTTTAAAATCCGCCTTCACAAATGATAATAATATTTTATACCTTACTAAAACATACATATTTGGTCCTTTATAAACTTTAGCATAATAATTAACAATATCTAAAACTGAATATCTGCTTCTAATTAATTGGGTATGCATATCAGGAAAAAAATGGCAATCGTAAACAGTTGACACTTTATTAATTTAATTTAAACCCAGAATGTTGAATGGAAGGTTTTCACCAATATTACCAATACATACACAACAGATGAAACCAAACCCACCTTATTATCCGTGAATTATGTTTCGAGACCTGTTATTTTGTAACTACCCATTTTGGTAACTGTTAATATATCCGCCTCTTCGGTTACGAAGCTGGCTGTTGCAGGACAGTTATCCACGAGATTAATCATATTTAGACTCAGGCTTTGTTTCTCACCAAGTTCGATCAAAACTTTTGCAGCCGATTTTGATATCTTTCCCGACGATTGCAGAATTTGAACAACGAATTTAATTTGTCTTGTTAATAATGAAGAATGTTCGTTTATCACGTCAATGGGAGGCAAAATTGTGGTAGGTGCACGAGATATTTTTGCATCTTTCAAAACTACGTAGTTGTCTTTTAATTTTGTGTGCAAATTTTTGCGTTCCTGCAAGTAATTTGCATATGTTGCGAGAGTAGTTTTATTTTCCTCGACAGAACATGTGTTGTTGTCATCGTCTGAGTTTATTCCTTCAAAGTTGACTGATTGTAAATTATCCTGATAAACAAAAAACGGTAGTGGCATTGATAAACTTTTAGTTGCAGCTTTGAGGTACGGATAAAATTGTACTTTGGAATCCTTTAATTTTCTAGCGTTTAAGTCTCCGCTTTGAGCAACACCATGATTATATTTTTCCAATTGATGTTCTTCTTCTTTAGAAAGCTTTTTCAATTTTTCCAAATCTGTAGGCAACAAAGGACCCCAATTTTTGACATTGTTAGGATACTCAAAAACTGCCAACGTAGCACGACTCAAGGTTAAATTTTGCAATTTTTCACTCAGTGACATACTCTTCCTTCTTTTTGGGCCACGTTCGTCAGTATCACTACTATCACTGCCGATCCCCGTAATGTTTGAACGAACATTTTTGATTTTGGGAGCTGATTGATATTGTCTTAACGTCATTGCTGACAGTCGCTGCAAGGCAACAATACAATTTTCATTAGGCTGAGAACTTTTTTCCCCTTCTTTGGACTTAGATGTGACAGGCGGCAGTATGGCTCTTGGTTTGCTATCTTCGGCACTGATCGCTTTCTTTTTAGTGTTAGCATTCTTAGGAACTAGTGCTGTTGCTTTAGTGCTTTTTGCTTTGGATTTAGATTTTCCGATTAATTCCATTGCTAGATTTTTGTATTACTGTCACTACGGAAAACTATTGAAAACTCAGTATCGTATACCTCCATTTACTCCATTACTATTCTCTTGAATTGTACGGATATTCTACTAATCGAATACTGATTCACTGATCGGAAGACTTGTCACAAAAAGGGATAGTAATAAAATAAAATAATAGTAACATTATTTATTATTGTATTATTGGCGGTTGATAGTTTCACAACACTCACAACTTACCGCTGCTGCGTTGAGCAACAGCCAAGGACATCTCAGTCCGTTGAGACTGTTACTACAAGCTACAAACGCTACTCTACGCACTAGTCAGAAATGTCGTTTCTTGTGTATGATACGTTTGCTTGAGTATAGTTTCAGTGAGCAACACGTAAAATATATATCAAAGCTTTGCGGCAAAGGGAACTTACCATTCATGAAAACTTTTCCGATTTGTTCTGCTGCCAAGAAATTTTGAATTAACTTTTTGAACTCAGGAGCAGGAATTTCTTCGCCCTTTTCCCAATTCACATTGACTCCGACATTTTCCAATTGATCACAGAAGTTCTCAATTATAACCAATTGATCAGTAAGCAGCTTTAACAGTCGCTCTGCTTTTGCTCCATGCAAGCAACTAAAAAGATGCAAAAAGAAAGGTAGATTAATTAGAATGCGTATTATGTGTGAAAGTGTGAGTAGCCGTAGCTTTGCATCACTTCACAATTTGCAACAACGTGACGGAATTAATGGCTACAAGCCAGTAGACATGTATTAATAAATAATTGGTTTTCTACAAAGCATCCGATTATAAAGAGCAGAGTTACTTCATTGGTTATTTCAAGAAAAAATCAAGTTAGTTTTTTTTAAATACACCTGGGCTGTGACTGAAGAAAACTTTGAATGCTTGATAAAAATACTTCTTTCAGAACATCTCGGTGGGGAACTGACTAAAGAATGTACTACTTTAATTATTTTCAATTCAAATGAATCTGCGTTTAGAGAATTTGCGCGCGCTACATGTACCGAAAAATCCGATTTTTATATTTACGTAGACTAAAAAACTACATAATATGATTGATTGTAATAGCTCTTTTAAGATTTTAAAATCTTTTATGTAACTACCACAAACACTGACAAGTTGAATTGGGAATGAGATTAAAATTACAAGTAACTTACTTAGAGCATATGAATTTGATATGCCTGACTAGACCATCATAAATTTTATCCAGGGAATCCATATTTTTAAATAGGCCACACAAATGAGTCCAAGCGGCATCAACAACTGTAACATTTACGTAATTTCTGACGGTGCGGACAAAGTGAACCATTCTGTAGCGGCAGTAATGAATAGTGTCCAACTGCTTCGATCGGATTTCTATTAATACGTGAAGAAAGACATGAAATCAAAGATAAAATCATAAAAGCAACATCAAGTAAGCAATTTCTAGAAAACTTACTTTTGAAATTTATTACTGCAAATATTTTGTCGAGTAGCATTTCTGCCCTCACAATTTGCATTAAAAATACGAATATTTTGTCATAATTAGCCAGTAAATCATCCGTCAAGATTATATTAAGAGGCCATCCTACAGTATAGTTTAACCGAATTGCATTCAGGGGTGAATATTCTAAAATCAAGAGCAATTCAAATTATTCCTCACATTTTAAATATTTAATAATGTGGAGTCTTGGCAGTCTAAAGTTTTTGGAAAAGGGATACGACGATAACCTAAAGACAGGCAAGGCTGCAGCCAGGGGGGGAGGGCACCGGGGCACGTGCCTCCCCTGATATCGAGGAAAAGGAAGAAAATTTTATTTTTATAATAAATCATATAATTTATTATATATACTTTAATGTACCCCCCTGAAATTGTTTTTCTGGTTGCAGCCCTGATGACAGGATCCTTATCAACGAACGGAATGAGTTTAGACCCAATATTTTAAAATTAATATGTTGTTCTACGCATTGTAACTAATCTGTAAGATAACGTACTGGAAATTTCTCGCTTAGATTTATGTTTGTCCACTTTAATCGGGATTTCTTCTATTGAAAATGAAAGATTTGACACCAATGTGTCCGCTTCATTTACGTGAGAAGCAGCAGCCAAGGCTTGGGAAAGAATCCTATTCAGCTTTACAGTTTTACGAAAATTGTCATCAACATTGCTGAAACAACCATGTGTAACCTGTCAAAAACAAAGAATTAACTTTGGATGTGCACAAAGCGAAATTAAGAACCTTTTGAAGTCGTGAGCAGTATAGTTAGTATAACATTAGGTTTGAGTCAAAAAGCTTTGACTCAATCACTAAATAGTAATTTGTAATAGGTAGCAAAATCAAAAATTAAAGCAATTATATCATATTGTATCAGTTATACTGTAACAATGTCTTAATATATGAATTGTAATTTGTAATAAATCAAACCTCTCGAATCAACATCTTACTAAGATTGTAAGAAAACTGTCCATCTTGTAAGCACAAGAAACTATTAAGTGATGACACATGATGAAAGAGCTTGTTTTCGACAATCAAATGGTGAAGCAGCGTCGCATTTATCATCCTATTTCTAATTCCAAGTCAAATTTTCAAGGAATTAAAATCAAATTACAATAATTACATTATTACATATATTTACATGTTTTATTGTATTTAAGCCTTACTGTGCCGCAAGCGGAATCAATACAGACTGGGAAAGAAAATAGTTTAAGCAATACGGGTCGTAACTTATAAACTCTTTGGGTTGAGAAGCCAGACGCTCCTGTCTTCCTTCAATCGGTATCAATGATTTACCTAGAAAAAGAGGTTTTGTTTCAAATACATATGAAGTTCAACACAATGTAGCTTTTTATCTGCTATAATTACTCTATTACTAATATTAGTATTCTGAATTTAAAGAAAATGACATTACGGAATTCTTCAGCGTAATTAGATTTATATTTGGGTGGTTCGTTGACAATGATTTTATCTGGATTGAATTTTTCCTCTACTGCATCAACTTGGGGTTCAAAAAGTGATGTTGGCTCATTCAAAAACCTGAGATCGTCGTATAAAATGGAGATCTGTTGTGATGTCTGTTCCGTTGTAACACTTTCGTCGCCTTTTCCATCAGTTGGTTTAATATCATTTTCATTATCACTCACAGTCACAACATCTTCAGCAATTAAAATATCCCCTTGATTACTATGCACTAAATCTTCAGGAATACTCATATCCATAAGTAAATGCTGCTTGAATTTCATTCTTTGGTATAGAGATAAATTTTCGTCCTGAGATTTTCTTTCGTTTGCCAAGTTCATTTGTTCCTTCAAGTCTCTCATCAATTCTCGACTTTTACTTTGTTGTGCTAGATTTACTTTCATTTTAGCTGCAGCAATTTTCTGTAAAATGTCTACCCTTGCTTGTTCTACACACACGGCATCAACGCTGAAGATCTTAAAACAACGCTCAATTGTACTTTGAATCGATACGTTTAAAGAAGATTGAAGGAATGAATTGTCCTCAAAAAAGGAATTTTCTTTCTGTTGCCAGTCAGACCTCAATTGCTGCAGACTTTCAAAAGTCAACTGGGGCTTTAAAATTGTATCCGCTTCATTGTACAATACGGGTGAGATTTTGGAGACCTGCAAAAACACAATGAAAACTGTTAAAGAATAGAATTTAGTCAACTTTCATGATCAGCCAAAAAATTATGAATACATAGATTTGTGGTATATTGTCTTTTTTCTCATTTTAATGATGTAGTTCAAAGATAAATATTAACTCAAAAGTAAATCATTGTCTCAAAATATTAGGTTAGTACTCACCTTTTTTTGAATTCTGTTCAACAGATTAACAGACTTTCCTGTTTCAAAAATTAGTTGAGCCGATCTTTCTAAAAATACAGGAATAGTACTTTTTTGTACAAATAACTTTGTCCAAAAGCGTCGGTCGGTGTATTCATTTTCACGAGCAATTTCAATGTGAAATTCAGAGGGAGGGCCCAGTTTTCCACGAAATGACCAATTCGAGACATACCTAAAACACAAAAAAAATACTTTAAATAAATTACATTTTTAAAGTTTCTGTTCTTTACGGTCGGTAATAAAATACGACAACTACTGTACAATAGAAAGCTTTTCTTTCGTGAACGAAATGAACGACAAGACTAAGGTAAAGGGCAATGACTAGAAATAGCTACTTACTTGCAATATGTAGATGTACAAGCTACAAATAAGCCTCTCATCAAGTCTTCAATGCAAGGAGTCTCTTGAGAAGCAAAAAGATGGTTAAGGTTCCTTATAACATCTAGTGCGTTTCCGCCAGTTGAAAGTTGGTTGAAAACGTTTTCCAATGTTATTAACTGACTGTGAAAAGGCTAATGAAACAGAAGTACATACCCCTTATGTTATAGCATTTTAATCGATATTTCACTCTATTAAAAAACGCAAAAACTAGAAAAGTTTTTATTATAATATTTCAATGAAATTAAAGCTTTTACCTTTATAAATATTTTTAAATGTGTTAATGTGCGCAGAGCTGATCCTTTGAGCATCAAAACTGTTTGATACAACTTTAAATAATTTGAAATGAACTCCAAACATGTTTGAAATACTAAATTGTCATTCATTCCCCTATTCCTGAATAAAGACACATCATGCGATCTGCAGATAAAATTGAGTTTTATCACTAACGATCCACAGTCTAGAATATCTTTACAATAGTTAGCTAATGTGGTTGGGCCTATTCCTGTAAGAAGAACTAAGGGATTCCTTACAAATTCACATGTTTCTTGACTAAAAATAAAAGTTTCAGAGCTTCTTCCAGCCAGAAGATGTAATGCTTGGCGTATGAACTTGTCGACAGATATGTATATCGGCTTCCCTGGTGCTTGCCTGAGATCATGTATCACATTTGAGCAATTGCACAAATTGTCCTCCTGGGGATCTTCCGCAACACCATCATCGTCGGACACGCCGTGTTCTGTTTTCACTCTTCCGTCCGCGTTTACATCCCAACTTCTCCAAACAATGTCGACTACTTCATTAGATTTTTTAATACTATCGGTAAGGTATGGAATGAACGCAGTCTTGCGTAAACGTTTACTACTATCAGTACCAGGGAACTTCCAATGTCTTTGGAAACGGTATGGAAGTGGCATGCGGATGTCATCCCAAGTCAAGTGACGATTTTTACAGTAGGGTGTCTTTGCAATGACTTCCCAAGGAATATCATTGTCGTTACTACTTGGTGTTGTTTCCTCTGTAGTTATCACCGGTAATTGAAATGAACTGCTAGGATTATAACAAAAGTCTTCTTCCGATGGTGAAGTATACCCTTCGTCATCCATATCAGAAATGTTTTCAAGATATAGCTTGTGCCCACCACACAATTAATTCTTACAGATCCAATGGAATGATCTGCTGAAATACTTCGGTTGATGTTTGGACATTTCCAGCCTAAAGCTTTAATAGACTGCAAATTTGGGACCTAACCTTATAAATGCAAACACATTATCATTAACATAGTCATTTTCAGTTTTTCAAAAGATCAATAGACAAAAATTGTACAAGTCTAATGTATTTATTAAAGAATTTTTATAACTACTGATCTATCATTCAGAATCTTATACCTGTGGTGGTTGTAAACAAATGCTGAAATACACTTGGGAATTCGGTTCCAAATCTGTGACAGACGTAGTGATAGTAAAATTACAGATAAAAATAAGTCTACAAATGTATTTTATAGAAAATATCGGAGAAATTATGGTACAGAGAAATCGAAAGGTAAATCTTCGTTCCGATTTGTGTTGTGTAAGTTGTGTTCTTCTGTTCGTCGGGAGGATTACCGCCACTATTTCCTATCCCATGATTCGCATATTCCCATCCTTTCCTTTTACAGTTCAGTGGTTCCGTGAACACGCTGACACACATACTTTAGAATTTATCAGTGTACAAAGAATGTACAGTGATAACTGCGCAATGTACAAAGGATGATAATTTGTTGACTGGTATTTCCAACCCAATTTTAATGACAATTTCTATGCAACACAAAATACATAGCAGGGGAACGGTTTTAAATACTGTGTTCTTATTTTAAGGGTAATAACATAACGATGCATTAGAGACCTGAGTATGGAATTGCATTTTCTCCATGTGTCTCAGTACTATATTAACTTTATACTTTTGCAGATACCTTGTTTTTTATCAATTGAAAATTGATCAAAATATTTTATTAGCGACTAAAACAAAATTTACATTTTGAAATGAAGATTTTCTCCAGATCTGAATCTGGTTATTTTATGTCACCACTCAAATGTATGTTAAACTCACTTTACAGAGTTTCCTATTTCTCCAGTACTCACCCGACTGACTGTAATAAGTATTTACATGCAGATAAAATATTCCTGGATAGTGCATCTAAAATCTGTTCTGTTAACGATTTTGGTTAAGTAGATAATTTTTTTTAAATTAAATAATATTCCGTAACAACCCAAAATTCATGCAAAAACTACCCATTGATTTTTAAAATAATATTTAGACTAGTGACAATTTTAAAAATTTAAACAGAACAGATGGTAGATAGACTATCAATGAGTATTTTATCTGTAATACTTTTTACAGTAGGGTGAGTACTTCCGGAGAAATAGGAAATATGGCGTAGTTAGTTTTTAGAAGAAGCTTCCAAATTAACATAAGAGACCGGAAATAATCACTGCATATCCGATGCATTATAGTAGATGATTTAGTGGGATATAGCAACTTGTGAAAAATTCAACGTCCTTGTTTCGGAAGTTTGCTTGGTTATTTCCCCAGGCCTAGCTATATAGAAATATTGTTGTCTGATATCGGGTTTGGAGAGCTTTGGGTTTCGGAACCTGTATGAAACCTATTTCGAAATTCAAAATTCTGGATATTTTATAATACAGTAAATGCATAAATATGCTGCAAAAACTAAGTTAGCGCCCGTTCGTTACACATGCTTTTAGACCGTACCCCGAACTTTACATAAGGTTTTAGACCGTACCCCAACCCCGAACGTTACATTGTTTTGTAATTTTTCAAATTAAGTTTGAAAATGTTATCATACTACTCAGTATTATGTAGTAAAAACCAACATTTAGAATGGTTTCAAGTCACTATTGATAATTTGCCTTGACATGACGGACATGTCCACTAACACTAACGCAAGCGTTTTGGTAGTACCCTGAACATCAACCGTTTTGCAGTTTGTCTGTGTAAAATATTTCATAAAAGTCCTAATTATATTACAGATAGAAATAAACATTAATTATTGATGCTGCTTTAAAGGAGAAAGTAGGAGAAAGTTTCGTGGGGGTTATTTGGACCGGTTCGCTTTTGAGATTTTACTGCGCTTACAGAGCTTTCACCTTGTGTGCAGTATTTTGTGTATTCGTGTTGTCGACTTGATATGGTATGTGTAGAATATACTTGTAGCTAACCGAAATATGTAGGTATGCACTTGGCATGTACTACCACTAGAACAGGCCAGACTAGAACAGGAAGGAGAAAGTTGCTTCTGCTGCTGCTCCAGTTGACTCCCAGTTTGGTAGTTCTTTCTATACTTCGATTTCTATTCCTCACTTTTTGTAGGACGAACGGACTAGAAATAATGGGCTAGCAATGACAGTGCATACGTACAGACAGACTACTGGCTAGGACACTACTGCTCCATATAACGATATTATTATCACGTTATTCCAACACAGTCTGAACCTAACCCCAGTTACATCCACTTCCAGTAATTGGTCACCTCTCGTCAAGCTAGGTGGTTTGTTTCTCCAGTCTGCACTGAGTTCGCTCGTCATCGCAAAACCGTGATTTTACAATAATCAAGGCAGAATCAAAGGTAATAAATTGTTTTTCATCTAAAATTTAATATACTTAGAGTCAAGCATTTCTTGTTAGTATTTTCTTCAGTTGTTTATCAATCACAATTCTTATAATGTTGTTAGTCTAGAGAGGTTACTTAAATATTCTGAAGAATACTCATTTTGCTCTCTTCTCTTCTATCCGTTGAAGTTAGCTAGGAAATAAGGTTAGTGGCCGTAGTCTGTCTTATCATCATAAAACATGGACAAGTGGTAGAATGTAGCAGAAGAATTGGATAGGACGGGATTCTATTGTGTGCTGTGTAAAGTGAGTAGAAGAGTAGAGCATTAATAATGTCCCAGTCAATAAGGAACTGCAGCTATCGTAGAATAGCTAAAGTATCACACCAATAATCTACACATAGCCAATAGGTAAGTCTATCTATTAAAGCAGCCAATCTGAGTCTAAATGCATATTAAACATTCATAAAGACGTCTAAAATGAGTTCATAAACGCAGTAATATGTATAGACATGGTGCTTTATGTTGCGTTTGGAGCACGGAAATACTAAAATGCTTTACATTATTACATTACCACTGCAAACCTTTCCGAAGAGCTGTCTGTGGTATAGTACGCATATAAAATGTTACGAGTATAATAGATATGTATATAGCAGTATAAGTATGTAGTATAACATAACATTTAATGACTTTTCTCATTTAAAACTTTCATTTAAAATGTTTGAATTTGCATTGGTCTAACTATAGAATAGTCTGCTTTGGCACCGAATGAAATCTCCGACCCAATTATTATACTAATCATAAAATGTTAGATTATTATTAACATAATTGTATACTACAAGTGACCCCTATAATGGTGTCACTATTTTATTCTGTTCAAACTACCTCGTAGTTGCAGAAAAAGTTGCTAAAATTCTCTTTCACACACGGTGAACGCATTGAAAGTTTAAGGAAATCTAAACTTTCAAATTGTGGATATAAAGAGAAAATCACAAGAAAATAGGATGAATAAAAAGTAAGAAAAAATAAAAAAACTTTCATTCAATACTACAGCGGTAATGTAGTATTGGATGAAAGCCTATGTAGCCATGTTATAAATGGAAACACCTACATTTCGCATTTGTGGTATTTCTAGTTTTAGGATGCCACCATGAGCATATCGAAATACCATAGCATAGTACAATGTCGTGTACATGCTATATGCACATATGGATGTGTACCGAGTGGGATAAATTTTGCTACATTTTTTCAAAAAAACAGTTATATCTCCGAAATAGAGATGAAAGTTAGCAATAAATAATGAATCGTAACTTTGTGATGCGATGGAACATTCTACAAGTCCGTGGAGATGAATATTATATTTGTGTGTCAAAAACTCGAGGAGAAATTGAATTTCTCCCAAAAAAAGATAAGGAGAATTATGATAGTCAGCGTAAGGACTGCTGTAACAATACAGGCCCTTCTCCAGCTCTTGAATTAGACATAGATATACAAAACAGAATGCACAACTAGTTAATCTTAATACTATGTAATTAGGTGCCGTTAGTTATGGTAGGTAAACATGGATCTGATAAACCCACCCATACTCATCCGTCTAGACTAATAACTTATGTCCTATAAATCTTGTTAAGCATCTCAGAGCAACTATCTCGGTTTGCTGATTTTTGATTATACAGTTTCAATTTTCGAATTCTTGTCAGGCATTTGTTGTCGTTGCCAAAATCAGATAAAAGATGATCAGCAATTTCTATTCCAATAAAATATTCGAAAATAATAATCACGACATATGCTTAGGTCATGAATGTGAAAAACAGATTGGAGGATTAGGATAACGGACCAAACGGGCATTTTGTAGTGCTTGCATCCATGGAGGCACTGGCACTACGACTCAATACATAAATATATATTTCCTTCAGAAAGTCAAGAAACGCCCGAAAACTTAGAATTTCATCAATCAATAATGGATACCTCCTTGCTCGAGTTGGAATTAGAAGACGGAGACTTGGATGAGTAAGTGAATTGTTTCTTTTTCCTATTGTGTATTACATTGAGTTATGGACTTGAAGTTGTTTTATACGCATTCATGGAATAGGATTATTTATACGTTGTGTTGAGTTGAGCTGCATGAGCGTTCCAGCGACGTACGCGTACGTGCGAGGAATAAGCAAAGATGTCCTATTTTATTCTCTATGTGGATTGTATGTGTGATTATTATTGTCTTTAGACCAAGGCCGTTGTTGCACAGCTTTGAGCAAATAATAGCGCAATTTAAATTCGCTGTTTAATAAAACTTCAATATATATTCATGGAGAATCAGATTTTCTTCCACTATTCTTAAGAATTTATTTGAAGAAAATTGTAGTTTCATTACTATGTACTAGTGTTGAAAAATAAACAAGAAATAGCTGGATATGCATGCAATTAATGCAATAGATATGCGTGCTGGCTGGAAAGGGTACATTTGGACATTTTAACAATAATTTCAACACAGCTTACTTATAAATCTAATTAATTGATAATTCATATGGAATAAACTACAGACAAACTCATCATACTGATTATTATATGGTAGAGATAAATGTAGGACTAATTATTTGTTATCGTAGATAAAGCAATATGTTGCAGCTTAGCTTATAAACAGTTGTGGTCTGTTTCAATCAATGAAAAAGCGTGACCTTGTTTAGTGACATGATTCAAAATGACAAGACTGCTGACCCAAGCGACATTGGAATAGTAGGAAGCAATGGTTAGGTTTTGGTTTTTCGTAGGGGATATTAGCCTAGTAGTTGTATGGTAGTATAGATGAATAATAAATAGTGTACTATCGAAATACTATGCAATGCATACAAGAAGTTTAAACTATATATGCATCTAATAAGGAAATTCCTCCTTATCTTTACTAAAGAAAAGCCCCTAGTCAGTGCCAGCCGCGCAACTGACATTGAAAAGATGACCACACTTTAACTTTTAATATTATTGAATTTACCTTTATATTACTCTCATCATGTGACAAATTAGGTTGTTTTCAAAATGGGATTTATCTGTGTATAAGTAGGTATGCCGTTTGTCTTATGTTTACAATGAATGTCGCAATATTGAAAGAAGTAAATCCGTAGTTGAAATACAACATTACAAGTCACTACACTACTCAACTCAGTCATTTCTTTATACCACTTTTGCACTTGACTGGACCATTAGTTCCTACTTATGAGCAATATGTTTAGTATTTTATAATCAATTTATAACTATATAAGAGCTGCTTCCATGTCAGTGTTGCGTTAGCAGTTTACATACAACGGGAATTACACTGGATTCGTACTGATATCTGTAAATGCCTTGTACAACGGAAATTTAAAGCTTTTAAATGTTGTAGTTAAATATTAAACTTGAAGAAAGACATGTTTTGTTTAGAGAGAAATCTCTCTCTCTCTCAAAACATTTATCATTCCATGTTGAAACGACAAAAAGATTGCAGGATCTCAATATCTCCCCTTATTTCCACTTTTGTATATAAATGAAAAACTTTGCAGGCTATTCTAACTAATTTTCTGGTTCTTTAATTGCTAGCATTATGCGAATTCGAAAGCTTATTTATACAAATTAATTTTCAGATTGTAAGTGTTGTAACTCAGTACTATGTATTTCATTCATTTGTACCCACTTGCCACATTGGTTAGTTTTTATTACACATTTTGCAATATCGATAGATAATGGAAAGTTATGTTTTAGCTATAAAAATATAACATGACAAGGTTATCATAGCAGAAGAGGTTAGTATAGTAATAGGAAATCGGCCAGTGTGCTTAGCAAGCACGTTTCGTATATCTCGGAAATGAACGAATGGTTATACTAGGTAAAAGTAAATATGAAGAAGTATGCAGATACAGGAGTTTTCTGATAAAAATTTGCCCATCTCTATATTTATCATGCAATTTGCCCTAAGGTTATATCAACGCAATGATGCATGATCATTTCCAAACCAAAGATCGAACAATGGAATTAAATTGCTGCCATAATTGTAGATGTTTTTATTGATTGAATGAAACTGCAACTACATACGTAGCCAACAAAATAATTATACATTATTTACTATAGTCAATTATAATCCTACTTACTAACACAACTTAGGAATAGCATTAGCAGTGTGCTACTAATAGTTACATTGTTCCATACTATCTGTACCATAATAATATATGGTTCTCTGTAATAGATGTATTCAAAGCTATATGAAAAGTATTTGAATAGTATCTTTTATACTTGCAATACTTATTTGATTGTGTAATCTAATTACATTTACCACTGGTAGAAGGAACATTACCTTACCCATCTGTGTACTTCTGCTACTATTTCAAGGATGAATAAAAGATACAAATGTACAAGATTAAGAAAATCCCTAACAGTCTAAAGGAAGCATTAGTCGAGTGTAGTGAGAAAGTGGTTTAGTTCTATTGCCTTAACATAGAAAATTACTGAGAATCTACAGTTTATTTTTATTTCACATACTATATGATAAGTAGCTGTCTTATATTAATCTAGTTTTAAAATTTTTCGTTTATTGGGTAGACGGGCATCACACGGTTTTTTGTGCAATAGTGGCTTTAAATGGAATTTTTGGGACTGCAGTAACACTAAGGGTTTAATTCGTGGGTCCACATTACCCCAATTAGATACGGCATATATTTCCCCGTTTCGGACAGCTTTGACATAAAGAATAATAGAGATAAGCTAAATATTAATAGCATAAGAACTATGTGGTTACACAATTATCTACCAGTTCCTGAAGCTTAATTTTGGGTATTTTGACATTTAGATTAAAATAATAAAAATGATACCACTCATGAGAATTTTTTTCCTCTGCAAACTGAATCAGGTCAAAATGTTTAAGTAGAAGCTTTTTCTAGATTTTCATTTGTGAAAGTTCGCTCGCGTAAAATCATACATGTGACCTAATCTTACTCAAAATATTCAGGAGAATGTACAATTTAAAACTACAAGTATTTCCAAGAGTGTTAACTGAAAAAAATGTTTCATAGCCTACAGCTTTTGTCTAATTGATGTCACCACTAACGTTTGTTTAATGTTAGCAGATAGAACATTGCTTCGAATTGCCACTATTGCACTTACCGTTGCTTCCGTATATTCTGTAACTGGAGTACCAAATTAAACATTCTCAATAATACGTATTATATTGTTCAATCTTCTTCAAAATTAAATAAATGCATGCAATGATGTCCTCAAAAAAGTGGGAAGACGTCAATGTGGATACTTCTTTGAAACGACCAGAGGCCTTAAAATCTAATAACGAAATAGTTAATATTCAACATGACACTGAGAAGGTCAAGCAATGCACAATTTGTAATTCGTTGCCCGATTTGTGCAAAAATGACGACGAAGAAATGGACAGTGCACCATCAGACACAAAATCATCAGAGTCAGAATTTACGAGGTCTGGGCTGCCACCATCATATTTCTCCTTGTAACATAACAAATGAATATGCTACACTAGCTGTAGTAATAGTATGAGTTAGGTATAATACGTACATATGGAGGTATCTAAATTTATTGGTCTAGCTCCAGCTATGTTAATGCATGTGTCTATTTTCTATGTTATTTCTGTCCTTGTACTTCCTGCACAAACTAATTGTATTCTCTTTCAGAAATACACATAACGTGTGTGATAATTATAAACTGAGGCTCAGCTCTTCGCCTTTAATGCAGTGTAGAATCAATAGCCAATTTTCTCCATGCAGCAAAATGCAATTAATAATGTAGCCATTTTCAATAGAGCAATTTATAAAGTTTCTATTTGTTTCTTTCTGTTTAGGTACTCCAATGGGACTATCAGGCTTCGGAATCCTCACATCAATTTCATGTAAGTACGCATTGACCTTAGGCTTTACAATACAGACCACAAGCATAAGAATAATTTAATCTTTCAACTATTTATTTGCCATATTATGCAACGGATTTTGATGTGGCGAAAGAAAGAAATTTCACGTGAAATGAAGTGGTCTTAACAAAAGAAAAATGATGCACACAGATTAGGGCATAATTTTAGTCGGCAGGATGTTTCACTATTTCAATTTTGTTGCACGAATAAAAGCATTCTCTTGTCTGAGATGTTGTAAAGTTGAAAATCCTGGATCCCATACTTCCCTAGTGAAAAATGAGAATGCATTGTTTGGAATACGTCCCAAAGGAGGTTTGGATTTACAGCTTTTGATCAAAAAGGAATTGGATATCATCTGAGCTATTTCCCAAGGGACAAAGGAAAGTTTTTATAATGATTCTGGTTTGGAAAGTCTCACAACCTAAATGATTATTTCTAAAACGGAATAGGTGATTGGAATTTTTTAATTTGCTTCGTTATACCCCACAAGGGCAATAAAAATAACACCATCTGGATCACCGATTGTCACACTTAAAGAATATAAGTATCCGAGTATCATTATCCCATTTTTACTAATCGCAAATTCATATACATAGCATATATAGGAGTATGAGTAGGTACACCAATAACAGCATAAATTATTGTTGTGATTGGGATTCTATGCATTAAGTCATCAAAACAAAAAATCTCTCATTTTGCTATGGACATATGTTTTTTCAGGGACCAGGATATTCTCTACCATCTTGGTAAGTCACGGCAATTCTCTTGTTTCAATTTTTGCACCATGCTTTACAAGTTCTAGTGTTTAGCTCTTCTAAACATTTAAAATAATTTAATATTTATAAGCCTTCGTCATTTGAGATTGTTATAATATAGTCGTCATTTTTGTTTTTAAATTAGCTTTAGGAAGCGAATCTCACGACTTGGTGGAGATGTTTCAAGATGTAAAGGTATGCACAACTTTCATATATATTTATAGTCTCATTTATAGCACCTATCATGATTACTGGGTGAAACTCTTTGTTATTTTGACTATTGCGTCACCGTCTCCCCAAGGCGGGGGAAGTAACAATGGGATCCATATACCGTGGTACCTATAATATTAGTAGGTACTTGTGTTCTGCATATCTGCACGGAACATAGACATTCCAATGGTAACTGTCCCCCTGTACAGGGGGCTACACCATTGTAGTGTCTATTTGTCTATGTGTCGTGGTATAGTTGTCAGTACCACAATAGGCAATGGGACTGATTTTCTTCTACTCATAAAATGTGCTCACTTAACTTATCATATACCAGAACAACAATTGTGCACTCCACTGCACTCACCAACATATTGATTTGTTGTAGCGCAATTGCAAGAAAAGAATGCATTTAGCAAATTCATTCATAAAAAAATATTCCGCAATTCATGCAAGATGAAATCCATTAACTAATGGCATTTGCGTACGCAATCTTTTCAACTTAAAATATAGTGTCCCACACCCACACTCAACACTTCTATATTTCGAAATGTATGCTGTCTCTAGACCCTCTGTACTCTTATACATCATACAACGCATCACCGTGCACTCATTGAAGTGACGATTTATTGATAAACTATATGTGTGTTTCATGAAACCAACATTACATGTCCATCATGCAATTTTGCAATACTGTATATATAAAATATTTGCTACCTTGGGGCCTTATTGTCGCCTTGTGTGGCAAAGTTGCGATATTGCAAAATCCATTCGTAACCAGACGTAACCTTGTAAAAACTCGGTATTTGCTAGCGAGTACCCCTTGCGATGGGGATGATAATATAGCCAGATATACTGTTCTTGTCTCTTCATTAGCAGCAATAGTCCAATTCGAAAGCATGCCCCTACTTTGGATTCCTCATTGGAATTTGTAAAAATGCTTAATATTGGTTTTGTAGTTCGTCTGCATTGGAGGAACACCAAAAAGAATGGAAGAATTTGCATACTTCATGATAAACGAGATTGGCCATAAATTACCTACTGGGACTCAGTTACTGGATATTAGTCGATACTCATACCGATACTCAATGTACAAAGTTGGACCTATACTCTCCATCAGTGTAAGTCTACTCTAAAATAAAGCATTAAGCACAGACGTAATTTACTGATATTTTTTTTATCCTATGAGCTTTTATTTAACAGTGTTTCGTAGCCAAAAGTGTTTAAATATCGACTGATTTTACTGCTATTTACAATGAAGCATTTTACAATGAAATGGAGATTCAACTAAAGTGTTCTGTTCTCAATAAATACATTTGGGGTTTTCGCTAATGATTTGATAGCATGGAATGGGAATCCCATCGGTGTCAATTTTGCTTCACGAGGTCATCAAACTGATGTACCATGCCAAGGCAAAAGATCCCGTTTTCTTCCGGATAGGAACTTGTGGTGGCATTGGAATAGAAGGAGGAAATGTCATTATAACAGAAGAGGCTCTCAATGCTGATTTGAAACCCTACCATGAATTGGCAAGTGAAATGTTTTCTTAGTAAATTGCTTTTCATTTATGTATCTGGTAGGTCCTTCATTGACGTAGCTCTTTGCTAAACCCACGTACTGTACTTTACATTTTATTACCTACTTTATACAAAATTTACAAGCTCCGAATGTTCCGACCCCATCCGACTGCGATAGTCGTTGTAATAAATATAGAATAGAGCCCTGACTTTGTTAGATGTGCTTGCATTTTACTTGCAATTCAATTGCCGAAAGTACTTAGTGATTTCTTAAAACCTTTTAAACTCTTAGTATTTTCCCATTTAAACGAGATTTGACTGCGGCTAAGCATAGAAAACGTTTCACTGCTTTCACTCTGAGGAAGGTTACACTAAAGTGAAAGTAAAGGAGAAATCTTTTCTTGTGACTGAGGAGTGGAAGGAGATATTTCATTTTCAAGAGGGAAGTGAGTGATGCATGAGTATGAGGTTTTAAGAAATGACTGTACATTCCAACATGAAGCATGTTTGTTTTGCGTTGTATACCATTGGTGAAAGTACAGTATAATAATTTTATCCCAGTAGGTCCTTTCTTTGTGACTTGTGGGTATCAGTCTCCATCTAAGACCCTATGTGTATCATTTATTATCATAATAACATAACCGTAATTTTTCTTCCTTTCTTTTGTAAGCCTTGTGAAGAAAAGTTTATTCAATTTTCTTTACCACATAGTGTTGAGCTGCGGGGGCTGTTTCCTAACCAAAGTACTTATGATTGTTTGTTACCTATAGATGGATGTTTATTTATATTCTTTTATTCTCATTTGTAATTTCTCAAAAGTTGGGATTATATTTCGAATATTAAATAGAGGGAGGTTAAAGGGAATGTTGGGAGCGGTTCTTGGGAGTGGGAAGCTTCCCATGAATTTAAACGCAGGGAATGGGACAGGTACCGAAGACACTTTATTCCGCCCCTAAAACTTTGCTTACCGACGTGTCCGTCTCAATTACCACACATCCTGTTTTGTGTCAATCTTTTGTGTCATGCCCAATGCTTCATCACGTTTTTGGCTTTTGTTATGATATCCTGTTGTTTTTGCAGACCGTTCTAGGGAAGAAAATTCGCCGACCATCGAAGCTTGATAAGCGTCTGTGCGATGAATTACTTGATCTGACACTTAATAAAGACGAACCGTATGACACTGTGTCTGGAAAAACCATGTGCACCGACGACTTCTATGAAGGTTTACATACATTTTTAATGTTTTTGACATTTGAATATTTTATGTGTGTGTCATTGGATGATATCGCCCGGTCGAAATTGTGTCCACATTTTTTCAAGCTCGGATATTTTTTGTCAATCCCACATTATCCTTTACATAAATGTTCAAATGTCTGAAATGACAGTAGCCCAGTAAACTCAAATGTGCGAATATTCTTTTCTCTGGGGATTTTAAAACATTTTGACATTTTGCCACATTTCTTGACCTTCTATTCTTTGCCCCGTTGCATGCACAGTAATAATTAATGAGCTGTGTATAAAAATTTATGTTATAAATGACTACAGGGCAAGGAAGATTGGATGGAGCGTTTTGTGAGTTTACAGAGAAGGAAAAGATGTCGTATATTCATCACCTTCACCGGACAGGTGTCACAAACATCGAAATGGAGTCCTTAGCATTTGCTGCCTTGACCCATCATGCTGGAATCAGAGCTGCTGTAATATGCGTCTCTCTTCTCGATCGAATGAAAGGAGATCAGGTTTGTGAATTACACTGCAGCCGTAAAACAACTTTTACCATGGGATTATCCAATTATCCATCCTATATAGTTCTCTATAATCCAAACTAATTTAACAATGGGGGACAGAGAATGTAGTATGGTGGTTCTTCAAAGCAAACTAGGGATTCGCCTGGGAGAGATTAAAATGGCGCTTTCTTTTTTGTCCTTAGGTTATGGCTGTTAAAGAGGTCTTGAACGAATGGCAACTGAGACCTCAGAAGTTGGTCGCTCGCTATATAAAGAAGCATTTGGGCTTGGTTGGAGTCAGGAAAAGCCCTTTATTACGGGATCTGGAATGTACCTCGTGCCCACATACTGCTGCGTTAAGAGTCAAGAGTCCTAGACGCATGAACATGGTGACTCAAGAATCAACCAGCTATGACTAACCAGTGCACCATGTGATGATCTGCTGCATTTCATCTACATTTCTTTCGAAACTAAAAAATATAACTATATAAAAGAGCCTGTACCTACGCATCGTAGTACCTACAATTAGTACCTACTATTTAAAAAATCTAAATACAACAATCACACTATTAAATTAGAGTTAAATAAATATAGCAATGTAGCTAAACAACGAGGTTATTCTGTCCTACCTCCTACTTATCATCATTATCTTATCTTGTATGCCTATATCGTTTGTGCAACATTCAAGCATTCCTGTTGAAGAAAATGATTAGTCGCATACCTGATCTCTGGATTCGGTCTAAAAATTGAAGTTGCCTATATGCTGAATAAAAAATTATGTCAGTGTATATTTCTTTTGAGTCAAATTCTCCCGAATATCAAATGTATACAAACGCGCAGAGAGGAATCTGCAACATTAGTTTAGACAAAATGCCTACCGAGGTAAGTAAGTACAACTGAGACAATGCTCATCCTAGAATTCCAAAATAAATATTGCAAGCTACCTAAAAGACGAAAAGGTTATTACAGCTAATTTAGTCTAATACGTTAAGCTTTCTTTACAAGAGATCAAATTTAGTCCTTTCCTTTTGATTGTCAATTAAGTGCAATTAAAATTAATTTATGACTAACTATATAGGAACAGGGATGATTGTTGTGGTGAATTAATAAATGCAAACGTTAAATGTGTGTATGCCTGTATTGTATCACTAATTAATATTTCATTAATTTTTTTAATTTGCGCACAATATACAGGGAATAGTAAGCTATTTTTAATATTCAATTTTAATCTATACTCTATGCCCTATGCTATGTTGGAAAATCCAAAGCAATCGAACACGTGACTCGTAATTATATACATTTCTCAAGCTAAATAACAGTTAATATTTTAAATCGCGTTCAATAGACGATGTTCGTTTAAGGCCTGCAGGGGTAACTTGAGACAGGTAGCATATACAAACATCGTAATTTGAATTGAACACTGCGTACAGTAGCACTATATAAATACAGTAGTTTAAAGCGATACACGAAGGATTCTTTTACTTACATTTGTTATTACTATATTATTTTAATGTTTATGCAGTGCGCAGTGTTAGCTATTAATTACTATAACAGATTGACACTTGTGCAGAGTGTACGTAAAGGTATATTTACCATTTACATTATTTCTGTTTGTACATATGTCGGTATATAGGTACTTAGCAGGTACTTAAATTACTATAATTAAATGTATTGTAACAACAATATATCCATGCACGTCTATTCACATCTTGAAGAGTGGTTCTTACATCTAACACAAACGGCAATCATGTAAAGATGACGCATAAAAATATGTGCAGTTACGTGTTACTGTGCTACAGTAACACGTAACAGTAGTATCAGTATTTGGGTATACCTCATCCTGTATATATTACAGCTTTCCAACTAAAAGCTATATCTACAGCTGTTATTTCCTGGTTATTGATTACAGTTAAATTAAAAATTACAATAAATTCACTAGCAATATAGTTGAAGGGAAAATGGAAATAAACGAATATCTTAAAAGCAATATCTCTAGATACTGATAATATTATTTGTTTTCCTATTGGAAAAACAAAATAAAATGATGGGATGCGCGATGTAGGAATGGATGTACAGTTACAATTGCATGTAGCACTTCCAGTTTCCTGCTTCAGCTTATAGATAATTTGCTGCAACGGCAATAACTAATAACATCATCTTTACTGGTGAAATGATTGTGATCATTCTAAATCATTAGTATCCATCAGATACCGTCATTGATGGATGCTCTTTCCAATACTTGACAATACAGCGTCTCTGTTCAAGGATTTAAAAAATATATAGTATAGTAATAGTAATATCCTATATTATGTTTGTGTATAATAAAATTAAATAATCATTTCATTTTTGTAACGAAAATAACGTACTCTGTAGTGAGCAACGACCACAGCGAACCCGTAGAACCACAGAACTCCATAAGTGATCATCAGACAGATGGGGACGAGATCCCATGTGACTGTGATGTCTCTGTAAAAACATAAAATCAGGACGACTATGGTCATTGTCCCTGCAACCCCGAAGAGTACAACGACCAATATGCCTGTCATGATAATCCAAGGCAGGTACCATCCTGGATGAGCCTATTAATATTAATTACATTTTTTTATCTATCCCTCCTTAAGGAGGAGTTGTAACTTTGCAAAATCCTGATTTAAGCAAAACGGCTTAGCACAAGTTTCTGACTTATAAAACTTGTCTTTCTAAATATACGATAAAAATCAAAATACATATTTTCAATCCAAAAGGCCCCAAATCTTTCCAATAAAAAATTTTATTTTTGAAAATGATGGAAACCTGTGCTCTCGAAAAATATGCGCACTGCGAAGATTTCAAAAATGTTTATTTCATTGCTCTACATTAAGCCGTTCTCCTTGAATCAGGGCTGGAAATCATGTCAACCCCTCCGTAAATGTTTCAATGTAGTAGGTTAAAATTTTTTTGACTCATACCGTTTTCTTCGCCAGAGCATACCAAACCAATATTCCCGTGAAAAAGTAGAGTGTTTCGGTAATAATCAGAGTATATGCGAATGGCCTCCATACTAAAACGTACCATGTTTAGAATTAAATCCCATAAGAAATTAGTGTTTTAACGTGTTTCCAGCCTTGAATACTGTAGTTAACATTTTAGCACGGTTAAAGCCTTTGCTAAAATGTTTAACCCATAAAAATGTGTGACCATAAAAATCTTTTTGTGAAAAATTAATGACTCTGTTCTGGTTCATTGGAAATATAAAATATAATGTGTAGTGGCATTATTTATGTCTGTTACATGGGTAAAGTCTCATGATCAGGTCCATGTTTTCCTCTTCAAGGTAGAAATCAAAGTCATTTTGAAATTTCTTGAACCACCATTCCTCCGTCTGCTCTGGATAACCTATCAGCAACATCATGATGAAGGCTACGAATCCCACGCAGACACTCTGTAAATTTGCACATACAGATGAGGTATATAGGGAAATGGCAGGGACCATATTTTCGAAATAATTGTAAAATTACAATATCGTATTATCCATGGGTATCTTTTCATTTTGCGTAATATTTAAGAATAAAAATTTTTCAATGAAGAAATTACGATCGTAATTTTACGATGTTTCGAAAATGCGGCCCAGTAGTACTAGAATTCGCTAACACCTAAGCTATTTATCATTAACTGATTCAACTTTTTATGCACAGAAGCTGCTAACTTATATAAGGCATTGTTTTATAAAAAACTCTAATAGTCATGTAGTCTTGAATGAAGCATATTATACCCTTTTGAGACGATGTTAAGGCAAAGGTAGAAAGACGATGGAAGATTATACAGACTATATATACTTAGTTAGGTATATTATTGTTATAATGTACACATTACCGCATCTAAAAATTAATGATATGCTGGTTGAACTTGGATTGGGGCTAAGACAATAATTTTATTATAACTTACCACTTACACAGTATTGGGATTTTATCTTGAAATTAAAAATGTAATTTAAAATACATCAGCGCATACATCAGTAAGAATGCAAAATTACCTGCAAAATGGCGAGGACAACGGTAGTACCTTCCCTTAATGTGCACGTGTTACAAAACTGATCTGGTAACTGCAGTCTCTCTTGCAGTTTATCCTGTTCAATAATTAATAAGCACAAATATTTTAAATTTCAATCAAATTCATATACCCCTGTACAGAAATAAGTTCTGATTCTTGTATTAGCAGGAAGAACAGTGCCAATGCATGCAATTCATGTTCAAAAACTTTTATAAACTGACCCAAAATGTCCATATATTTTTCTATTCGAAAGCCTACATTTTAATTGAAAAAATGGACAAAATTCATACTGATCGTGTACATAAGATGGTTCCGTTACCAATAATATGGACTGGTTTTAAATTTCATTAAATACACAAGTACTCCATTTAGGTGCTGTATTCGATAAGTGAACTTACCATATCCACCCCTGGAATTTGGAATCCCAGAGGTTTTACGTCCACATCTGTCCGACTCATTGGTCTATCCATTTTAAATCCTTTTTTTAAAGTTAATTTTCTTCAATCTCTGCAGTCAAATTCCACTAAAATCCAATTGTGTAATTGTTGAAATGTAGATAGTAACAATGAAAATATAAGAAAAAGTGAATAGTTTGTGGGCTACAGAATGAGAAGCAGAACTATAAGTATTCAGGTCAAATATAATATGCTCTAAGAACAGTTTTTTATTCCCTGATTTGCAGTTTGTAACATGCACGTACATCTGACACATCGCAAATACACATCACATAGGTACCATGCTATGATAGCTTCCTTAAATTACATACAAATATTAGACCTCAGTTGAAAAGGTAAGAGCTGAAATATTAGTATTCAGAGTAAAAGTCAATAATGTATATTAATTATTTACGAAATTAGACACGAAACGAAATGAAGGTGACACCAATACGATAATTTCGCAGCTACCAGGTTCTATTAATTTGACTTACTACATATTGCTGCGCTGTCGCCTTTTATTTAATAAAGTAGAATTGTTATACTAAGGATTCCTGCTAGCGTGTCTATCTAACTGTTCTAATGAACTATTTATTATAGTTGCATTATTAATTAATAGTAACTGCGCACATTATTTTCGTTTATGGCAGAAAATGTCCCACTCTCAATGAGAGGAAGAAAGCAGCAACAAACGATTTGACAACAGTAACTACTATTCAGAAGGCAACCATATTCATACCAGTAAGCAACAAAGAAAACTTAAATGCTCCACATTGCGTAAAACACTAGCTGTAATCTTCCTATGGTTTTAAACCCATATGTCAAAACTAGGTCTTAAGTATTGTAGGCTTAAAAATTATAGACATTTCGTTTCACGTAAGTCTAGTGCTGATGCAGAATTCGTCCTATCTTTCAATAATTTCCATTTTTTTCCGTTTCCGCCACCCATGAAACCTTCCCCTTCACTGTTTAAGGTCCATTCCATGGGGACCAAGCTTTCGAAAATAATAAAATTTCGAACATTTGGTGACGAGTGAATGCCGAAACCTCACCTTACTTTCCCGATGTTACAGACTTATTCATTACCATCTGCCAGACAATAAAATTCCGCAATCAATCTTCAAGACGAGCAAAATTCCAATTCCGAACCCCTCAAAGCACCAATTCTTTGTCAATCCCTTAGCCAATTCTTCAAGGGGAGGGGGGGGAAGTATCTACTATCCTTCCATGGAATCCATAGTACCGAGGTTAACGCAGTAAATCAAACAAGTTAACTCTGAACCAAGGAGGATGGACCGTGTGCCTGGGGTTGCCTTCGTTTTCTCTCCCCCTCTTGTCTATAATTCATTAAATTAAATTCTCTCGCCCTCACAGGCTGATTCTCCTATTTTCCTAAAGCAAATCTTGTTTTCGACCAAAAACGGCCTTATAAATATTCGTGTAATTTGATTGCACTGGCCCATGCTGATGCCAGGAGGGGGGAGGAGAAAACCAGGTAAACCCCAGACAAGTAGTCCATGCTCCTTGCTCTGAACTATATCCTCTTTTCATACAGATACATTTAATAAATTCACAAAACGATGATTACATATACAAGTGGCTACAAGTATGCGTACTTCTAGGTACATAATTCCCTTATAATACCAAACGATTATACCATAAACTGGTTACAAACAGCCGTTTATACTTTAAAAATTATGTGATACAAACATTCACACGGCATTTTCTATACTTAATTTGCTTTTGCTTCTTAACGATAATTACAAACAAATTTAATAATTTCAAATATAAGAATTTCTTCCACTAAAAGGCTGTTTTGTAGCCTATGTCTGCAATACATAAATTAATAATACTTACACTTACTTTCGAGGCAAACTAAGATACTGGCTAAGAGTATCTAATAAACTAATAAGGACGTTGTAGATTTTCAGGTAGTAAGAAATCACTTCACAGCAGAATATTTACAAACTCAAAAAATATTTATCAACTCTTTCGTCAAAATATATCATCCTTAAAATGCAGAGGTACATAATTATGTAAAGCCTCAGAAACTCGCAATTAGTTCAACCCTTTCAACTTTTCATCGAAATAAACCATACTTTTGGTTGATGCTAGATATGTATGACATTCGGTGGAATCGTCGTGTAAAAATTCTAACAATACGCATACGTAGAAATAGTATTAACGATTAAGCATTTAAGTGTATTTCATACTTTAATATATTATTTCATTTGCTTAAAATACAGTCACATCCCTCTGACAGATCAATCTTCTCCACAGATTTCATTATCACATCCCATTTTTCATATCGTCATGTCATGCATACTAAGCAATAATAATATATAGACGATTTATTACAATGATTATCATTTCATCATCATATACCATGTATATTCTAATATATAATCTTGACCTAACATTAGCAAAAAGCTTACATAACATATCAACATTATATGTAAAATGTAATTCTACCTACATAAATTATGCATATTTACATGTGTAAGTACTTATACATGACATTCACAATCACAATGCTAAATTACTCATTTAACTACCAACTAATCACTATTGTTAGCTTCAAAAGGAGTAACTTAACCAATTTTAATATCAATTGGTCGAAATCGTACGATTTTTGAGCCCCAATCCATGTACGTTGGCATTTACTTTGTCATTTATTCTAGGCTGTTACTTACAGCAGATGAAGAATGGATGAAAATATCAAACAACGGCAATATAACTTGTAACGTAACTACCAACATCACTAGTGTGCTTTAAAACAATCATACTTGAAGCACACAATTTACACTTTTATGTTACCATTTGTGCTGAGTGAATGAAGCTCATCAATATTCCATAAAATAACAGACGTGTAACGACGAATTCTAAAGTGCAGAAAAATACACTTAATATACTTATTGATTAATCACCACTTTCGCGCTAACATTTTTCTACCGTAACTTAATAATATTGACATATATTGGATACCAAAAATGTAATATATGGAATTTTCACAACCAAATCTTTACAACCGGGGGAAGTGAAGCTTTACAACCAGAGAATGAAGCTTTACAATTGGGTTTAGTAGTGGGTATGCATACTTTGATGATCTAAATTGGAGTTTGTTTGAATTTTTTGGTTATGTTAGGTAAGAAATATTTAATTCTCTTTCTGGTAGTAAAGCGTCACTACCAACGGTTATGAAGATTCCGTGATCCCCAAAATGTATCTAAACTGTAACAAAACTCCATCAGCGTGATAAAAATTTGAAGCTCCTCAATTAAACATACATATAACTTCGTTTGATGATTTGTTTAAGTAAACTAATATATAATCAAGTATGGCATAACAATTTCAATCCAACAAGTGATCTAAATCATCGAAAATAACTGTTTAAGTTATTCACAAGAATTTTAACTAGTTTTTACGTTTTCAAAAATCAAATTTTTAAAATGTTAACTTAATTTACCCATCAGTAACAAAAGCATTTTAGTGTTACCATTCTGCTACAACAATGCCGAAGTTTTTGGTTTATTTAGAAGCAAAATCCCAAGATTGTCAACTTCCATCCAAACTAAAGATTGATCTAAACCAATGGCCAGATTTTATGCTTACATTCAGGTTGAATGTTTTTGTTACAATGAACCATTGTAAAACATTAGTAAGAGTACTGTCGACCTACTGCATCGTTGTCTAAAGTCTCAACTCCCTTCCTTTCAGCACACTTTTATCCGAATTAGTATTCTCTTATAGTTGGGAGCTCTTATTCAGCACCGCTGCCAAACCGATATACACGTTGACGTCCTGCATATTAAAAAGGCACATCGAATATTTTGCTACAGTACTTTGCATCTTTTGGGAGCATATATCAATTCATTCGAAGACGTTGCTATAATTTTTAAGCCAGGTATCGCTTCAGACTATCGACACCAACAAAATGAATGGACATTGATTACATGTTTCTAATAATTCTATAAAGGACTGCATTGGTGGTGAACACATGTATCTAGAAGTAGCAATGGCGTAACCGCCTTTAATCCAGTGTTCGTGGTCCATCAATGGGCATCGTGTGTAAAACTTCATCCAATAACTGCAAAGCTCTATGTAGATGGACCTATAGAATTATCGAAAAGAATATTAATATTATAAATCTACTGCAACCATTAATATGATTATTAACGTAACAACTATAATGACAGTAATCTACCTCTATCCAACAAGGTGTTTCCTTAATAGATTGACGTGGATAATCAGGACCCCATCCTTTCACGAAACTGAGACGCAGTATACAAAGCCGTCGTAAATCATCAACACCAATACCGGCAGCAGCTGTGAGACTAATTGCAATTCCAGGAGCAATTCCACCAACTGCATGGGGACCTTTAAATTATCATTTACAATATGATTCACAATATGATATAAATAATTGCTATTACATATACTGTGCCTTCCTTTGATACAAACATTGAATTATAAGTCACGATTAAAAACCGCCTTCATGTGAAATACCGTTTATAGCAAATAATCTGATTCTAACAGATAAAAGTATTTTCCACGGCAAAAATAAATTGGTACACACAATACATAGCAATTAATTAGCATATTTCTCGATGTTTTCTTAAACAATTTAAGAATTCGAATTTACCTGGAATTATTCCTGCTACAGCTGCTGCTTGGGCGGCAGCTGCTGCCTGAGCAGTTGCGGCTTGCTGTTGCATTTGACGGTGGCATTGTCGGAGATCGAAAACTTTAATGTAGGCATTGGGATACACTTTATGTACAGCGTCCCCTGGAGCCCTTCCTGCTTCCCGATCCAAATAGTAACTCTGCACAAAAACACTGTGTTCCGACAAACACCTTATCCATACATCACCTTCACCTTTCAGCTCTAATTGTGCTCCCTTACCAATATGCAACCTGTGGAGAAATAAATAAAGAGTTATGTACGCTAGCATAAAAATGTAAACATTGAAATATTGAATCAAACTTTTATACCTCGCTTTTTCGCTCTGTTCTGTTCTATGGACATTACTTAAAGCTCCTAAGCAAAAACGATTTCCTCCTGAGGGGTCTACATATCCATCAATTGTGACATTTGGTAATGTAGATGGGACTTTAAACGTCTCTCCCACCTTCATTTACAACGGTAGCATTAATACTTTGACTCGATTCTACAATGACACAATTATTGCAATGGTAGCATGGAAAACTAAAATCAAACCTGTGTATCCAATTCGAAATACGCAATTGAACACCAATATTCAGGCTGGGGTTGAGATGACAGGAGTTGTCCAGAATTCAGATTAATATCGTGAAATAATTGTTGCTGATGCAAAGCTAATCACAAAAATAAGCAAAAATAGTTAACCTAACAGTAGAAATAAATTTCGTATTAAACGATCGAATTAGTAATAAGTACTGCTGATTGTGATCATGCAAGCATCTAATAGAGTTTCAGTAAAGGTTTAGTACGGTAGCCAGCAGAGTGACTTCGGAGATCTGGAGGCTGCATACTCTGAGTGTATGACAGCGTACTGCTAGGACTTCCATTCCAACTGGAGTGTGAGTATCCATTATTGGCAGAAACTGTGGAATCAGAAGTAGAGTTCTGTTGCGATGTACTCGATGAAGGAATGTTCATGCCATTATAGTCCATCCCATAGGAAGAGCATCCTAAAGCACGATTGGCAGCAGAAGAACTTGATGCTAAAACATCCAAAAAGATCCATATTAATTCATCATAATATAATAAAAAACATTAAAAGTTTGGAAAACAGATTTCAGTTTTGAAAGGCAAATAACATTCGAAGTATGTAATCCAAATTGTACATATCATTTATAGGTATTAAAAGTTTTAATCAAAAATACTTCAGGGTTGACTTAGATTGACTGTGACATTTTTCAGCTTTTGTAATGGAGCGAGATAGATATTCAAGAAAAAGCAAAGTTCGATACATTAACCGTACAAAGTGATCTGCCTTCCCAAATTAATAATTATTTTATCCATAACCGTATTCTGTCGGTCGATGGGACAATCGGAGAATGCTGAACTCTATAATCTATAAATTACCTGGCTGCAAAGAAGGCTCATTAGGATAATAAGATCCCGACGAATGGGACCCACCAATTACTCTTTGGTTAGAGCTACTCCCAGCCGACCCACCTCCAACTTGAACTGGAGATGTAGTCGTCGCTCCATCAATGGGGGAAGTTGGTCCCGAACTAATTAATGTGGAATTATTTGCACTGTTTGGTGGTTGTTGATTGGTTCCGACAGGGATACCGACTCCTGTGGACGAAATTAACCCTTGTACCTGCTGAGAGTGAGAATTTACGTTAACATTGACCCCAAGATTGTGAGAGTAAGGCGGAGCCGGTGGATGGTGTTGGACTGTCTGAGGCTGAGAAACTTGTCCCGTCGGACCAACTGTGGAGACTATACCCCCGCTGCTACCACCACCAGTTCCACACTGCCCTGATGCAGAAGATAACAAGTTTTGGCTATCGGCAACAGGAGCATTAGTATTTACAGACACTCCTGACGGTTCCATCATTTCCATTGTTGACGAACTTCCTGCTGAGTATTCATCTTTTATAATGCGGCTGGAACTTGGAGACTGGATGCTTAGTCCAGATAAATCTGTCAACCAAGAAACATGTTGGTATCTTTAATAATACTCTACTTATCTATTTTGATACGTTACTTATTGTTTTAGAAGAAAGAACTTACCGATACCAGGAGATACAACTCTTTCGTAGTGATAAGGATTCACACATACAGAGTCACATTTGAGATCAAAAGCAAACTGACAATATTTTACATGTTTTAGTTCATTTTTGTGTAAGTCAGGCCAACGCCATATCCTTGCGTATATAACATGAGGAAACCCCTTTCTTCCGGCCACCTGGTAACAAAAGTGCAGTACATTACATATGTGTATTCCACTGTCGTACACTTACCATAGTACTAACGTACCAGGTACGCAACCACAAACACATTCCTGCCATATGTAGTGTAGAACAATGCGAAATTTGATTCGGCAAAATGCAAGTTATGAGTGAACAAAGCCCCTAGCTGCATCCGACGATTCTACAACTACAACCTACAATAATAAATTATAATCTTGGGCATTTCTAAGAAGTCTATTTCAATTTACCCATTCCTTTACCTGCACCTTGCAAAGATGCAATATTAAGGGTTGCGGTTGGTTTGACTAGCTATGCGTTTCACAGGTGCAAATAATCTCACGCAGTTTAGTTTGCGTTTGCATGGTGCTTCATGCACTTTTCATTTTGTTCACCCTCACTGCCTTTTGCATCATGCAAGTGCACATGCATTTCGTTTGCTTTGAACGAATCCTGACAATTGCTAAAAACAGGCTGTTCAATATCATTATAAAATGCGAAAATCCTATTATGATGGCCATCCTTACATTAATGGCCTCTACGGATCACCAGCCCTGCAAATTTTCTAACTGATTACGAACCCCCAAAAGTCAAATCATAGGAAAAGTATTAATGTCTTATCTGGTATCTAAGTGCAGTCTTTGCATTACAACAGATGTAATATACAGCAATGTCCAGTAGCTATGGAGCATGTTCAATAGTATACTATACCGCAGTAACTACTAACTAGCAATGTTAAATGTATATGTCGCAGTTTTTTAATGCTTTTACGTATTTACTGGCGGATGCTAGTGGACAGAGTACCTACCATATGCAGGCAATTACTAACATTATGCTATTAACTATGCTGTACAATGTACAACTAACCCACTCTTCCCATTCACTCACTCTTGAATCATTAATAATACACTTTTTTAACATTTTAACAATCAACACATCAGCTTCTCAACCACACTCCCTGTCAAGGTAATTGAGATAACTTTCATAGGTCATGCTTATTGATTTTGAACATGTGAAAACCCTGTAGAGGCAAAAACCCAATACCCGGAGAAACCCAAAACCTGGATTTTAATGCCCATCTCTCGCTGAAGCCCAATATACAATACCTCCTTCAAAAATGCGCTAACTCTTTACTCTTTACTATAGGTGAAGTACAGCGAAGGTAAAATGGAATCTCTTGGATGTAATACTTATTATATATTGTTATGCGTATTGACATAGAAAAATAATGTCTAACCTGTAATCTACCATCCAATGTCCTTTGAATAGTTACACATTTACTCGGCTGAGCCCCATTAGTTGTGATTGCCGCTATCAAACTATCCAACTCATCTCTTTTTTCCTAATAAATGAAAATAATTATAGAAATTCAGTTTTCACATCCCAAGATTTTGAAAACAAAAAAAAATCGATCTTACTTTTAATTTTTTAACAAGACTTTCAATGGCTCGCTTAGCGAAGCTTTCTGATTCTCCACCTTGACGATGACACATCAAGGAGTGCACTATGGACAAACAAGCATCTGCACTTGTAGGTGCGCTTTGCGACATAGGGAAGTCCCCCATACTGTGAGGAAGAGGTTGCGTTGAATGTGAGTGCCCCAAAGTACTATGAGAAGATGACAAGGAAGTGGGATGGGAACTGGAACTATGAGAGGTGTGCGGAATGGACCTTGGTGGTCCGGAAAGTTGTTGATGAGGTCGATGAAATAAGAGTTGAGAATTTTGATTGTTGTGGAGATTTTGGTGCTGTAAATGATGATGAGACAACTGTAAACTGGAAAGGGATGACTGATGTAAATGATGCAAAGACAAGCTAGACTGTGGAAGTCCAGACGAGGCCGAATGAGATACTTGCGGTAGCGTAGAACTGCGAGCAATAGAGCTATTGGACGTCCTTACCGACGAATTGTTACTCAAAGTGGAGTGGGACTGAACCGAATGATTCACAGATGAAGATGTTGGACCAGGAGTCGGATTAAGTAGCGATGAAGTGGAGGAGGTATAACCTTCTCTCCACCCTCCTGTTGATTACAATCATAAAAAATATTATTTCAAGGCAAATGAACGTCAGATGATAAAGGGGAAAACGAAAAACTACGTATAAACTAGTATATTTAAGAAAATCTAAAGTGTACTCCATGTGTACGAGTGTATCGTCAATTCGCCCAGTTGATAATGTTATTAAGAATGCTGGTTTTAAAATTGTATTTTAATTTTGAATTAATGTTCGCATCTCTACAACAATTTAGTACAGCCCAGTGTGTGAAAGTAAACGTATTGTTTCACTCTTGCTAAGTTGATATTATTAAAGTGCAGAAAGGAGTTATGGAATTTGAATGTAGAGGAATTATTCTCTTGTAATCGTCTCCGACATTATTATCCGCAGAAATTAAACTTTAAACCTCAACGCACTTGTTTGTCATTGTCAGTATTAAGGAAAGAAAGTTTATACTAGAGTTATTTTCCTGTTCTTGCACTGCAAAGGGCAGAATAACATATAATATATTTAACTTATATAGATAATTTTTAAGTACACATTGTATTGGAGTACGCAGAAGATATCTTAAGCATTAGATAAGTCGGCTAATTATTTACATAGGGATTTTAAATCATTTTAAGGATGTACACAGGTACACACACTCACTGTATTAAAATTTTCATTCCAACTTAAAATGTAAATGAAGTATGAAAAGGTTGAAAATAGATGTAGCAGCGTTTTAGGTAAATAAATACGCATTGATGTTAAGTATATTTTTATAAATAGTAAAAGTATTATTACAAGTAAATGTAAGTCAGTTTTAACTAAAAAGCTATCTATGGAGGCAATATTGGGGCTACGGATAATACGGTTATAAATGCATTGCAATTACATACATTAGCTACATTAGGTAAACAATTTGCATTAAAGATAATGATAATTATGAGTAATTTAATGGCTTTGCAATTAAAACTGAAACTAGGGCTACTAATAATTAAATACAGTATGAAACGAATCATTTGTCTTTTCTAAGGTTTGCTTTAGCTTACTAAAATAATTCAAATAATATCTAACGCAACCATTAAACATCCAAAACATGGATAAGATTATATCACTATAATAATATGGTCTGCTAAAGCTAAATTATGGAAAGTCATAATATATCGCAGTTGCTCACTGTACTTACAAGAACAAACAGATGCGACAAGCAATAGATGTTAACAGCAGAAACTACACCTTTGAATTTCAAATGTTTAACTCCTTTATTAAGGAAGCTGCACGCAGCAGGCCATCAAGCCAGATTATTCCATATCACACTCGTACTGAAGTCGATTTTAAGAATTCGTAAACACGGACTCTTAAAATTAATTACAGCAAGAGCCCGAAAGAAAAAACAATTTACAGTCTTCCCTCTTAAAATCTTTTGAATTTTGATATATACACATGCACAACGGAAATAATAGACATTACATAGTCAAGCAAGACTGAAGCTAAAGAAGTGTACCAAGAATAATTTGCATTTTAGATATTTTTAAGAAGAATAGCTTGCAAGTTGGCAGTAAGCATTAACAATCACAGAATCAACGATACTTGTGTACTGGACTGTCCAATTATAAGTCGATATACAGCTTTCACCGTGTGAATGACATTATTTGTCTTTTCACGCCCTTTCAAACATACACTTTCACCTCGCTTTGGTACAAAACTGTACAACTTGCGTAAAAGTCAAGTGAAAGTCTAGTAACCATAAAAAACCATGAAAATTTTTATATACTATTAAGGAGTGAAAAGACAAATTGTCATTCACACGGTCTCAAAACTATATGGTGACTTTTAAATGGACAGCTCTGTATATAGTTTTTAAACACGTCTGGTTTTGATTGCTCTTGCCGTTTTGCCAAAGCACAAAGCATTTGCACTTAATTTTTACTCGTGCCAGCAGTTATCCATTTTACTGTCACCAACTATAATATAGACAACCGAGAGACAGTGATTTAATTATAGATATAATTTTAATACATTCAACTTATGCCGTAATAATTATATTTATATACGTAATATTTACATATATTTATGACTTTCTCAATCTTTATTTCCAGGCAAGTTGAATATTTCAACAATTAAAATTTTTAATGAAAGGTAAGATAGTAAATATTTTCTGTCGAGAAGAGACCAAGGGAAAGCTCACCAGATAAATATTATGCTGTAAACATAATTTTACAGAAACTGAAGAACCATTTCATTCTTTCTATAAATCTCCAGTGTTTACTACTTGTACAGCTACATGTACATGTGTGTCTTCTCTATTTGTAATAATTATAATTATTAATGTACACTAGGTTTCAAAACCTAGTGAAAATTAAAAGAGAAAGCCTAGTGCTTTGAACTTGGCAGACCAGCTAAATATTTCACTGATACAGCCTAAAACTAATTAAAAAATATTTTGATTCACTTCATCCACCTGAAGTGAACTTGCAACCTGAATCTGACTTGTCAGTGATCTATTTTTCACATGGGTTTGCGTTATATGATATAATAGTACCAAACCAAAGCACCAACCAACACAAATTAATTACCCCTGATTTGGTTTATACTCCGTAAAGAACCATTTTTCTCCCCGCAGTCTTTATACAGTTCTATACAGTAAACGTACACACCATAAGTACACACGTTTAGTTACTAGTTACTTCACTATACTACATAGCAGTAGCAAATTAAACACATTAAACAGATTGAAACTGTATGCACACGTTACCAATTGATCGCACACATTCATTTTTAAGCTAAGCATTAGTTTTACATATTATTATAGTTACACAGAAAGCGAAATATTAACAATTATTTCTACTCAACAGACAAAACATTTTTAAAAGTAACAGAGGACACAAAAATTTACACGAACCCCAAAATAATCGTCGGCAACCAGCAATAGCGAACGTGACCTGGGTTTGCAATTGTTCTGGTGTACAACAATTTCACCACACTGCTGTATTCATAATAATTTAGAACAGTTTATTAATATAACCTTAATGAATTTCCCCAACGTTGTTTTCTTCTCATCAGCAGCAAGCAACACTTATTGGAAGTGCACACTTGCACACATTTGCGACTTGCGACATATCATGCAATTTGCAAACACATAGATGTACTGTACAGCAACACTTAAATGTAATGTATTATATACATATTATATAATTAGCATTTGAATGTACCCTAACTAATCTGGTGTTTTGTATGCAACTTTTAAACTTGTTCGTCAATTCCCTAGCCTATACCTAAAGCATCTATATATAACATGCCCAATTAATTATTCAGAGAAACTGTTTCTTGGTATGCGATCAATTTGTCTGTCTGTCTGTCTGTCTGTCTTAACGATAACTTTTGAACGCACTCCGACGTACAACAACCAAACTTTTTGTGTGCCATATAGAGGTCAATAATAACACCAAGTTCACGATTGGGGTCACTGCGATTACCGGGTCATATGGTCACCGGCACCGGGGACACTACTAACCATACACAATAATAACCTTTGAACCAATTCACATATTATCTTCAAACTTTCTACACATACTACAAGTGTCTAAAGACAGCTGTTGACATACTACGAGGTCAATATTTCAATGTCTTATTAATTACACTACTACAATACAACTACTTTCTACGCCATGCTACTACATTTACTAGTGCCTCCACCCGACTGACCCGACATCGAGGAAAAAGACGTTTTTGTCTCAAAATGCAAAACTTTTTCGCGTGAATATGATATAATTTATTATATATATTATGGTGTGCTCCCATGGACCTTTATTAAAAGTTCCCCCCGTTTACGTCACTACTCAAAATACTTGCTAAAATACTATTAAACTACTATTACTAAACACCCACGTTTACACGTTTCTCTTCAATCACAGCCGTTTGACAACAGTTTATTATTGGTTAAATTCCACTAATACATTTCCATCAGTTCCATGTTATTCATTATAAGGGGTATAAAACTGGTGTGCACGAGACCGGCAAAGTTTTGGCTCCAGGGGAATAATATAGAAAATCCTTTGTTAGGTATTTAGCACTGATTTTGATAATTCCACACAGTGTCCACAGACATAACTGTATTCAAACTCATTCTGGAAAATAGCAACTAAATTATTCTGAATGTATTTGTTGTAATGTTAGTATGTTAGTCTCGGACATATTATTATTATAATGTAAGAAGGCTAACATTTCTGTGGAGGACATTCATCCGCTTCCATTATACACAAAGTATAATCAATTAGAAGGTTTTAAAAATAACTGTAATGCAATTTTGTACCTAAAAATTTAAATAAAAATGTCAGTTTCTCAATTTTAATCTAATTTTAATTTAATTTTACATTTAATACGTAAAATGTAACAATTCTGCAAACACCGAATTTCATTCGTTATTATCACGCACATAGCATAATACGCTGAGTGCATTGCTCAATAACATGGCGTGTTCATTCACTTCATATACACTCTTTTTTTTACAATTAATTACATACAAGATAGAGTACAAAGCATATATACCTAGATATTGTTTTCCAGTCTACAAGTTTAAGGATTTGAAATGATTGAGTATTAAAAAGTAAAATTAAATTACTATACTCTATACTTGCTAATGGAAGTCAGAAAATTAACATGCACTCATCAGAGGTGCACTGGATGGAACCTTAGCCAAGAACTATTTAATTACTGCTTCCACCAAATGTCAAATATTTTGGTGGTATAAAATATTGGTTACTGCTTCTACCAATCGTTAATATTGGGGTACTAAAAAAGCCCCACTTTAATCCTTCCGGTGGCTGCGGCTGGCAGCGCGCCGCTAATTTACGTGGCCACGGCGACTAGCCGCCGCATCTGGGGGTTCTGCTATGAATACGAAGAACAAATGTGTAGTGCGCATCAATGCACCATCAGGCCAACGCGCGCCTGAGCCTGTCAACTGTCTGTGTCCAAAATGAATCCATAAATGGACGGGTGTGAGGTTAGGTTTTCCTTTCATTATATTATTATTACCGAAATTAATTTTTTTGACCATTTATAGCGTAAAACAATTGGGATTTCTAACTTATATTTGAAAACTATGAATGAAAATATTTTCACAACTCCAAATAATCAAATCCAAACTTACCTTTTATCTGTAATGGCGTGTTATTGGTAGTATTCATTACTGCTCGTTTGTGTCCGCAACTAGATGAAGGAACTATAAAAATGTTCAAGGAAATAATAATTCAATTTTTCATTTACAAACTAAATACTTTATGGCATTTATTGTTCGTGCATGCATATCTGAATCCAGCATTAATAACATTAATTCAATTTACATATTAAGCTATATCTTTAATTTACTATATGTTTTAGTAGGTTATAAAAAATATGCTATATATAATATATTTGAAAAAGTAATATCGTGGATTTTGTATTTAAATTCATATGCTATCTTCAATGCTATGTAAAGTATTACAACGAACGGTCAAAATTTCTATAATAAAATAAAATAACTTTATTAAATAAAAGCACAAACTACTAATAGGTAATAATAATAAGAAAACCGGATTGAATATTTCTGATTTATTTACATGTTACGTTACTGTTCCGTGTAATTATTATTTATAAATTGATGAATTACTCCACTTACAAATTGTATAGTCACAGACGAGATAAATGCATCGAAAATTAATCGAATGTTGAATGTAACTGCAACTTCATAAGAGTCCAGAAGTCACAATTTAAATGTATCATTCATTATTCACACTAAAACTGATCTTCTTTTTGGTAAAGTAATGTTGTTAAATACGAAGTTTAGTAGTATGTGTCTATTCTGTCTGTGTATGTCTCGCTCAGTTGATTTTTGTTTTAATACGTATGTGTCTTGTATATAAGTATGCTGATGATTGTGTTATGGTGGTTTGGTGTCTTGTGTGGCTTCGACTTGTATGTAAGTGTGTTGTTATGTAGGTATTTCAATGCCAACAAACCAGAATTTATCTCTCTTCAGATTATTCTACGTTCTACGTATTAGGGAGATTTTACAAAATGACATGAAACGAAATAATTTAAAATTGTACAATTTTACGCATACACGCTTTATACGTAAGACACTTGGAGCAAATGCGAATGGCACAAATAAACAACCTTTTAACAGAGTATTGAATTGTTTAAGTAAAGCGCCTTGCGAGACCACACCATTCTATGTGCTTTGCAAATAATATACCGAAATATTCAGTTGCATGCATTGCAGCCGGGGAGTATGGTATTAAGGAGGGGTTGACATTATTTCCATCCCTGATTCAAGGAGAATGGCTTAATGTAGAGCAGGGAAATACACATTTTTGAAGTCTGCTCATATTTTTCGAGGGCATCAGGTTCCAACATTTTCAAAAATAATATTCTGTATAGGGTTTTTGGAGTGGGGGGAATGCATTCAAAACATGTTTTTTGATTTTATCGTATATTTACAAAGACAGAGCTTCAAAAGTCAGTTCCCTGTGCCCTAGAGAATTTTTCCCTCTTTTATTTGATATTTTTTGCAGCTTTATACGCTTATCCATACTGTCGGAATTTGGGAAGGAAAATTTTCTATGACAAAATTTGGTTATTTCCTGCGACAAGAGTTGCGGGAGCAAGAAGGCTTACAATCCCATTATTTCAGAAAGTAATGGACATAATTCTTTGAGACTTTGCGCAGTTAAGCTTTCTGAAGTGTGGAGAGCATTTTGGGTAGCTTTCAAATAATTCCCATCAGCAGGGGCAAAGATAGCCTCAAACGGGGGTAGCGCCTCCCCCCAAAAGTTAAAACTACATTTTATTAACGAAAAGAGAGTTGGAGCATTTCAGTATTACATGCTTTATTTTCGGAAGACTTTAAATATCTAAGTCTAAGACGTTAAGTTAAGCAAGCTTTTGAAATAATAATCAACAAGGAATTAGCAAAGGCACTAGAGTACATGCGCATGCATGGTGCGTTCACACACACACTGTACACTGGGCAATAATGGACGAGCATTTATTCAAGACCCACACCTGTAAAACAGATTAAATACACAAACTATTTGAAATATTTCGAGGGGTTATGAGTACTTAATTTTAAGGAGCGGTTATGATTATTATTTTTAAGGAGGGGTGGCAATTACTAAATAATTACATAAAAATATATTAATTATATTCTACAAAGACTTCCATAAGGAGACACGAAATGAGAAAAAAAATTCATTGTACTTAAGGGTGCCTCAATGATACGCAAAACGCGTACATATCAATCCCCTGGGGGACTAGGACGTTGATTTTTTAAAACGTAGACCTTACTGGCAGTTACTGGTACCGAGGGCAAGTCGTAAGGGTTTTCCCAAAAGGTTTCTACAATCGTCGAAATTTTTTTTTTGTGGAGTGTGAAAAATGCATGGAGATTGGACAAGTATTTATTTCTCCGTTGTTTGAAGAGCTAAAAAAACCCTACGACTTGCCCTCGGGACAGGTCTCCTTGATTTTTTGCGATATTACATTTCAAAATGTGTACAATTGGAGGGAATTGCGGGAAAAATTGTTGCTACATATTAATGTATTTTCAGTCAAATCTGGCGATCGGAGGAAGCCTTACTCGTTACACAGGCAGGATAATGATATTCTATTAAGGATTGTCAGCAAAACAATTACAAATTATACTCATTCTTCATATATGATATAATAATAATTTATAAACAGGTTCTGATAATGACGACAAAATAATTGTATTTATTTACAGTATAACTACTGCAAAACATGTTTTATTCCAATACTTCTTTATTTAACATTGCTGTTTGCTTCGCCATTTCTTGAAGGGCAGCTCGGGCAGTCGTTTTGTACGGAATTATATCTATAAAAAAAGAATTTACCTATTGAGTTTTGATTTGACTATATTATTACATTTTATTACTTTCATATGCCATATTGTGAACTAATATTGGGCAACTGAAGAAAGTTGAATACACGAAATATGTGTACTTAAAGCGGGAGCGGAGCTAAAACCGGAGGGTAAACCTGGAAATTCATGCCCCGAAAGGACATGAATATTCACATTTCCTTACAGAATTGCAATTACTTTTTTTTTACTGTAAATAAGAACATTTATATCCCAACATTTTCTTGCGCCTCGCGCAAATGTAAAGTGCTTCTACATTAACACAACATCTGTTAAATCCCAAAATTTTCTTGCGCTTCGCGCAAATATTGAATGCTTCTACATTAATATAACAGCTGTTAGATCCCAAAATCTTGCACTTCGCGCAAGCAAATATACAATACTTCTACATAAATAAAAAGTCTGTTAAATCCCAAAATTTTCTTTTATCTTATAATTATATTAAAACTTTCCGCCATCCTCCCATTTTTACGGTGACTAAGTACTGGGGGTCGGAGGAAAGTCACTTTTGGATTGCACAGGTATCGGGGAAGTTTGACACGTTTTGCATGGGTAGGTATAATAGAATCTCTTTTCTAATTTCTACTTGCAAAGTTGTAGGTTTTTTTTTGTCTCAAAGTCCAAACAAGTAAATTGAAATGCTCAGCGATAGCCGGCCAATGGGCCGACTCGGTATAGGTAGGGGTCTCTATATTTTGTTAAAAAGGGGTCTAGAACCGATGCCTCTTGGCCATGTATGCCTGACTCTGAATACTTTATAATAATATTATCATAATAATAAAATTAGTGAACATCTAAAAATGTTGTGAGGTATCCAACTTCCTTTAGCCCGAATATCACGGTAGATAGGAGGAATAATTGGTTGCACCGAGTAGGGATAATTGGCATTACTTAAACTTCTTTTGTATTGTTTTCTAATACCTTTCAAAAAATCCAAGTTATCATGTTTTTGAACCAATTCTGCCAAATGACGATATTGAAGTGAATTTCCTTTTCCAGAGTAAGTAGAAAATGATTTCGAAGCTGCATGGTCAATAAATAGTTCCTGAATCGATTCAAGACCGAAATAACATTTAAATATTATATATATAGAAGTATATGAATATTATTATATTATACATACATAGAACGACAGAACTAACCAGTTCATCGGCTTAACCATGCATGCACTAGAGGCACTAAGTTTATAAGTTTTAAAATAGTTTATTTTTATATACTAACCGTGGCTTTGGTTATTAAGTACAAAGCGTCATGACCGATATGCTCAATTTCTGGAGAAGATTTCATGATCACCTTGACTTTGCTCTGTGGAAGGATAAGATCTACTCTTGTCCTTACCGACTGCGAGCTTGCAGCATTGCTGCTGGAACTTCCCAACGATTGCCTTTTCTCTTCAGCAGACATTTTGCCACTGACCATTGGTTATATATATCACAATTTCAACCTTTGCTTTGGCTAAGTACGAGGCAACATGAAACGAATCAAAATTCCAACTAAGAAAAACCATCAAAAATAAACGACAAATGATAAATTACAAACGAATGATACATAGTAATCAAATAATCATCAAGACGTCAATGATGTCTAATTTTGTTTGAAAATCATATGTAATTTATTTATATCATTCTTTACCTTTTTGTTCTACTACTGCTATTGAATGCTTGTACTTACACCTTCAATCTATAATTATAATAAAAAAAAATCAACAAAATATCAGCGGATGTAGTTAGAGCACTTTTCCAGTTGAACAAAATTTCTGACTGATCTTTAAAATAGATGACTTACAACTTACGCGTTGGGGAAACGGAACTTCGCGTGACGTCTGAGATCTATCCCCAGTGGGTAATGCAAATATTTATGTGCATGGACTGTTTGCAACAAGCAAGCAATGACAAAACAAACCAAGATACAGGGATTTCAAAATTATTATACCGCTTTTTCAACGATACGGCTACAAGGCTACCAACAACCACAGAAAACAACAATAGACTTTCTCAATGTCTCCCATTTTTGATCTCTTAATCTTATAAGGCTTGTTTACAATTTATTAACTCATAGTGAACAGTAAGAAACTCGTCTACTCGTGTTTGTCTGTTTGGTTGTACACAACAGACAATGTCCCACCTGTGCCTCAGGGTGGCGGGGACCTTTGAGTTAACACAATAATTGTCAAAATTATGTTGTCTTTTTCTCACTTTGTGTGTCTCATTTTTCAAATTTCAACTTAAACTAACTAGTCAAGACCTTATCGTTTTTGTCATTCGTTTCTATCTGGGCATTTTTTCATAACAGTAAGTCATAAGCAGCATGTGTAAGAAAATTATGATATTACAGCTTATACAGCCTGTAATGTATATAATGTATAATGTAACTAATTTCTGCATGTAATAATATTATTATGTTGTACCGTATTAATAGTAATAATGATTATTTTAATTTAAGTTTTTGTTGTGTTCTTGATTTTTAGATTAATAGTAGCAATTTAAAATTGACCATGGTACTTCTAACCCAGTTCTGGACTCCCTGCTATTGGTACGACAATATAAAGCAAGCAATTGCTCCCGTTGCGTTTTACACTGCAGTAAGTCCTCTCCTTTATTCAAGTATTTATTTATGACATACAGTAATGTGACACTACCCGGCTTGACCAATGCATATAATGATATAGCTATGTCGTGATTTTATCTTTTGGGAACAAAATAAGTTGGGAAAATATCATTTAATTGTTATTAACACGATTATTTTAGATGGGGTCAATTATATTTATTGCATACACATGTTATGTCATGAATGGAGGAGAATCGAGTCAGTTCTACATGCCCTATTTTGAAACGGACCATTCATATTGTAAGATTTGCTTTTTTATTTGATTTTACATTCAAAACTTTGTTGCATGAGCATTCCTTTAATAAACAAAGACATAGTACATAGTCTATTCTAGAAACAAAGTAAACTATTATATAAGTTTTTAAAGTTGCTTGTAGGTGTGGTAAACCTTTGAAACGGTACCCTACCTTTCCACCTATATTATAGCGAGTAATTTAGGTTAATTTATAGTTTACCGAAGAAAGGAGACCTATTGTCCTTCGGTAGTTAAGTTGTGTGTATTGTATCGCTGTATCAGTTCTAAAAAAACAATGTGCTCAATGAACCCACCGATGACTGAATTAGGAAAAATCCTGTAATCACCTGAAATAATATAATAATACAATAAATTATTATTATAACATATTAATACAGAAAATCCTCAACTTTTTTTTTATAAATATTAGCCACTCAAGTTGCTGGCGGATTGGCAATTTTCTTCTTTCTACTGTTTTTTGGGTCATCTGTCCTGATTGTGCGTGGATTAAAAAGTGAAATCAGGGGACTTTTTCTACCGTGGTTGATTGGAATGTCTTGTATCATTCTTTACCAATTAATAATTGGGTTTCATTGGCTCTGGGCCTATTACATTTACGTAAGTGAAAACTGGATCATCTACTATATCATGTTTGTATACGGCACCAGCATTATCATAGATGATAGATCAATCAATCATCTAGACTCTGAGAGAAGACCTATTGGGTTCTAGTGTTCTAGAATTTATATTATATGCATTATATTTCATTTCTAATACTAATAACTAGACTAGGTGTAGACTGTAGAGGTGTAATGATTATTGTGATTTTATTTTTTAACAGCTGGAAAACATCTTCGCATTAATTTGCATGTGGATTTGGATGTCGTACAATGTAAGTACAAATTAACAGAATTACCGCTGGAGAGTATAAATTATTGGCATGTATACTATTAGATAATTTATTGCCATAATGTACTATGAGAAATGTTTATGAAATTGATTATTATCCGTTCACCGAAACCTTCTCTAGCTATTTCTGGAAACAATGGATGAAATAAGGAACTGTATTAAGACTTCAGATTATTTGAAGCTCGCGTAGATTTCATTAATTGCTTGTATAGGTTTCTACAGTTTGTAGAAATAAGCTGGAATTGGAAAGGAGATTTTGGTGAACAGTTTATACGTTTTCATGACCTACTAAATTTCAATCTTTTAATGTTGCAGATTTATTGCTGGCTGGCCGTATTTTCGTACTATCAATTTATTCGTGATAAACAAACCCCTAATATAATTGTGGATGAATACATTCCAGATGACAAATTGTTTTATTGGGACGAAACTGTCTGATCTTCAATTTATATGCTTTTATTTGTATTAGTTAGAATACATATTAAGTAACATACATCTTTACTCTCAATCATGACACAAACTATATTTCTTATAGTTTGTACTTGTTTTTATCATGGTATTTTGAATTTTAGACATATCAATGTAACTGATACCGTCCACATAGACTTATTGCACTATTTATGCGGTTAGGATTAGTATCTTTAAGTATATAGCCATGAAATCATGGATAAGATTTGCCAAATATAATATGATACACCCACAATTTGTCAACACCAAATTATCAACATCCCAAGAAATTGCACTATCACTTTTGTTGTTATTGTTATCTAAAAAGGAAATTAGTGACAAACAGTTAACCACAAATCTTATTAGGTTTGTAGTCAAAATTACACTAAAATATTGCATTAAAACTATTTTAAAGATGTCTGTATTCTATTCCATTATTACAGATTCTACACCAATCCTAAATTCATTTTGAAAAAGATACTTTAGATTTATTTACGGGGATTCTTAATCAAGACTTTGGGTATTTTGCTGCTTAAATATTCTTTATGTATGTTAGAAAATTGGTTTCTCACTATAATCCTTGCCAAATAGTTTTTTGTACCTGTGTTATTCTTTTTTCAATTAATATAGAAACCTCCACAAATTGTGGCGAATTGCCAGCCATTATTATTTGCGATAAAATCATATTGCTATGTATGGTACTACATGTCGATGAAGTGGAGCATTCATTTTTAAGTGGCGTGTTGTCGATAAGTACTATTGACAATATGGACAGTAGTTGAGTGTTGACAAATTGGGGGCTTTTCAATATTAATATATGTGTAGTCTTCACAAAGCAGAACTAGCAAGCCATGTTAGTGCTCTGCTATGGACTTATAGACTTAATTTTTAACAAAATCTGTTTATTTTTGTATATATATTTCATTGCTTTATCCCAAGGGACCCCTGATCCCTGCCCATCTCATTTTTATCCAGGTATTAGTTATAGAAGCAAAGTGAAATGCCCTTTGCTTATTTAAATAAATATTTGGCATTGAAGGCCTAGAGCCCAGTAAAGAGCACACGATGCCAAAGAATATGGAGCATTGAATAGTTTGCTTTTTTTGAATCATGTAAGTACTAGTATCAGATATATGATGCTCAAAAACGTGACCAATAAGGACCAAAATAAACATTTAGTGTAAAAATTAACGATCTGTAGGTGGGTGAGCTTGTAAGCCATTTCTATTCCTTGTTAGTAAGAAAATATCATTCCATTCAAGGCGTATGTACAGTCCATGCGCCTTGATTCCATTATTGAGAATCTCAATAATTGTCATTATGTATGAATTCGTACAAGTGCGTTAAATGTAATATACTTACACCGTTATCTACTCTTTAAGTCAATGGGACACAATATATTTGACCTCGTTAGTGAGTATTATGACCTCTCTGCTGCTATCATCCCAAAAGTTACGTTGTACGCGAATAACTTGATTTCTCACACAGAACTTACATTTATGATAATATTAACAATAATAAAGTACAATGTTATTCTATCATGTTGCACCCAACAGCGATTATTGGTACAATATGTAGATAATGACAATATTGAATTGTAGTGGTAGCTTTAGTTAGTCCCTATGCATGGCATACCTGCACATTATGAGAACCAATGAAAAGTTGAAAAGAGAGTCTGAGATGAAACTGTTATAAAAATATGTGTGCCGTTCATTATTATAACTGTATAGCTAATGTAACTAAGAGTTTGTACCCTCCGTCATGAATGAATAATGCTGTGAGATAAGACTTTAAGTTTTAAATTTTTAAATGGCTCTCCTCGGCGATTTTCAAGAATTTTTACCTCTTTGTAAGCTTGTTTTGTAATTGATGAAATTTTAGCAACTATCGAACGAAATAAATCCATAGACCAATAAGAGTACTAAAAGTTCCTAAACTTCCGAATAATTTACATGATACAGGTGTAAATAGATCATATTATGTATTCAAGCAGCAACCAATAAAGTAGTATATCAAACAAAACAGACCATTTAAGTCAAGCATAGCTCATAATGTAAGGTTTGATTCTCATAGGCTATTTGTATTTATATTTCTCGCAATAACGAAAAATTGTATCGTGAAGATTCAGCGGTTGTATACAGAGATTACCTACTTTCTATCAAAATGTATTTTGCTTTTATGATGATTTACTGTTATCCAACAGATAATTGCCACAAGGACACATATTTTGCTATGATCAGTATATTGGAACTAATAAATATTTTAGCAATAGGTCATTTAATGTAAAAGTTGTTAATTTAAGAATAATATCCATTGGTTCATGTTTTAAAGTGTTGTAATTATATAGATGATTATGATTATTATGAAGGAATTTGCAAGATCCTCGCAAAACCGAAATAACTATTTTTAATCAATTCAGTTGGATTATTTAATAGTTCTGGCTTATTAAATATTCCATCTGGTCCAGAAGCAGTCGACACCAATCGTTTTGATTGCTTTTAAAATTTCCTCTGTGGAAATGTTTGGGATAAATGATACCTTCTGAACGTGAAAATATTTAGAGTGTGGATATTAGGTATACTCCATCGATCATAGTAGTTCTTTTGTAAAGTCAAGAGGTACTTATTGGACATTTTTCTTCTTCACATTACGAAACATACTATTAATTATTAACGCATTGTCTCCTTTGATTAAAATAGTAGTATTGCATGACACAATGATTGTATTTTTCTCTTCTCTCGCCCTTGCATTTGAACGTTCAGGATTTGTGATTTTTTTGATTTTTGACTTAATTCTTTGTTTCAGTGTACACTATCATATTCATGAATATATAGACATGTTGCAGGTCCAAACGATATCGCTGTCTAAAATGCGAAGTTGCATAAACAAAAGGATCATCCTAAACGGCCAACAAATAACTGTAACATTAATAGTGTTAGGGGTTATCATTATATCTGAATGCCAGAAAGCTACCCTTATCTATGATCCGCACAATGATATTTGTTTTCTACGTTCAAATGCTACGTGGAGCTTTTGGGTAGCATGTAATTTTATTCACTTTTTCAGGTTCAGACAACCATGTCTCTCATTTCTGAGAAGATTGCAAGGATATGACACGATTTTCCAACCTGAGGACGGGAAGGAGAAAGCTATTTTGATGTACGTTTTCATACATTAACTATTAAAATGAACAATAAGTAAGCGGGCGTTATCTCGGTAACCTGTGGACCGATTGTGTCCATTTTGGATAGGGTTCGTCACGGGACTATATGCTATGTTTATGCTTAGTTTGGTTTACCTCCGTCGATGCGTTTGAGGGTTATCGTGCTAACGGACGGACGAACAGAATGTGTGATTCTATAAGTTCTCATAGAGCAAGCTAAAACAATATAAAATTAAGTCCGGTTCCGATTTTACTTATCTGTATACAGTACGAAGCAGATGACAAATGCTTACGCATTATCAAGTTCCAACTTTCCAACCGTAATATATTCGTCGATTTAGTGTAGTATAATGTGGATATATATTTGTAGTATGACTTTTCTTGATAAAACCGTCAATGCTGGAAGTCAGTCAATCACGGCACATCTGATAATTTATTTCAATAACATATAAGGAATTGACAAGTTTGCTGTAATATTATCTAATATTTCTTTGGTTTTTAGGCGTATTGCAATAGAACATAAACAATAGACTGTAAGAATTAAGAATGCGTAGCGTAGCGTAATTTGAGCAACACATTTGAGTATAAAGAGCCTTGTTAGTGTATAGTGCGGTTAAAATATTGAAAGCAATGAATAATAAAGCTTTTCCCGTTTTATTTAATATAGATTGATCGTATAGTTAAGTCCTTAAAGGTAGCAATTTGTTTTCGTTTTCCAAGTTGGCAAGAAAGAAACACCGCTTTGAAACAGGCTGTATAAAGAATATATGGATAACACTTAAGAAAAAATGGCAATATTACGTGTAGCTTATATCTGCAAAATTTATATTACTTATGCATAATATTACCTTTAGATATACGTAAATGTAAATGGGGAACAGTTTGAATTGTTTAAACATATTATTTATGCACATAAATAGTTAAGGTAGTTTGTCCACTAGAAAAGTGCAAGTCTCGGAATCCAGCGGGACGAGTGTGGTGGTAAGGAGTGAAAATTGAACGTTAACAACATGACTGAACAAATATGTTATGTAGTCAAGAATAAATATCGTAAGTCACATTTTACGGCCTACGGCTGATAGAATATTAAATAAATAATTTGAATTTCATTATACTATTATTGTTTACTGAATAAGTACTAAAAGGATAGGCATGAGCACGAGTAAGTAATAATTTCTGCCAGATAAGAACTACTCGGTCTCCTTCCGAAAATGTTTTCTTTGAGGTGAAAGCTGTAAGCGATGTAACTACGTTGCAAGGAAAAGCAACTTTCTCTCAGATGCTCATACAAATGGTATTTATGGTCATACCGTACTGGTTTTCCGTTTCCTTTATATTTATGTGTTGTTGATAAGTAAATCGCTACCCCAAGAAGCGAAGGTAAGGTCTTCACCAAACAAAATAATGATAAATTTTTGTTTTAGTAAATAATTCGTATATTTTTGTTAAATAATGGTAAATAATTCGTTCTTAGATGGATAGTATAGGTAAAACAAACATATTACACACAGCTTTTAAAAAGTGACTTTTAGCTTAAACAAATGTACGACTGGAATTTTTAAAAACTATAATGGCTAATGGCTTGGTCACGGTGTGCTAAAACATGTTATGAACATCTACATGCGTATAAGTTGATACAGAGGACTCAGAGGAGAGCATCGTTTCTGTAGAATTTAATTCGCCACATGATTTCGCGTTGAATGACTTTGCATTTACGGAAAAATTCCTTAGACTATGACAGATCTTCGATTACATTGGCTTTTATCTTTTTCAGGGTCATAGGGTTCTAAATCATCAGGAGGAGTATTTAATGCACTGTAGTCGATTGGGAAAGAGCATCTCAGAGTCTGAGGAGAACAAATTCCAAACAAATACTGGCCTGGTCCATGAGGGTATTTGCCAAAAAGAAAGTTGGCGAAGCATAGTTTGAACAATCCATACGTAATTTTGTTACGACTCCCCTTAAACACACAAGAAATGTATTCATTATAAAATGCTCTTCCGACAAATACAATGTCATTATATTATAGTAACTTGATAGTTTATGTACATAAAGCAGCCATTATCTTTGTTTTCGCAGAACAAAATGTACATGAGCTCTTGGCTGGGTAAATACAAAACGGCTTGAGATAGTAGAATGTATCTTACACAGTTTGCAATATGTACATTGCAAACAGTAACCTTCCTCTGGAGTAAACAAGAGGAAAAGAATCTCAGAAACGCCCTGCCTAATCGTAAAAACGAATAGCATGGACTTTCTTTGAGAAGTTCATCAAGTAACTTCAGGGATGGGGAAATTTATTTTACGCAATGTAGAGGCGATGTCGCATACAAGTATTAATGCTAGGTATATACTTTCAAAAAGAAGAGAGAGAAAGCAGTACATAACTCCTTTTCGCTAATTAAATTGTTCAGCTATTAGACATGTAAATATATATTAGATACTGTATAGATAGACAGGTAGTGGCTTAATAGATTTTTGGATAATAGATGAAATATTTAATATATATAAAGGTCAAATGAGTAAAATCATTTGAGGATAATATTTCTATTGTAAACTGAAACGCAGAAGTCATCCATATAAACAAAGATGTATACAATAAATAACACTCGCGCATTTTGTAAATCTTATGTTTTTTTACATGATACTCTCTTGCATATCAGTTCAGGAATTTTATATGACTAGTAACAAACATCTCGTGAAATAGAATTGAACGATGACACTCGATTATTTCTTAGAATTCTATTGTAAGGGGAATGCAAAGAAAGCATTGAAAAAACTTACATCTGTCATGGCGCTGTAGATAGAGTCGAGTGTCTCATTCACGACACGGAAGTCAATACCAAGAAACATCGTGTAGAATGCACGGAGTTCTTCTTTAGAAATTGTACCTGAGCCTAAAAACAAATTCGCGATCGTTAGTTGAATTAACAGATGATTACGCACTCATTTGCGAAAAGCACTTTTGCATAAACTTTCTGCCATATGCTATATAAATTCTTGCATGTGCATTTATATAAGAACAATGAATGACTACCGAAATAAAATGGTGACCTAATCATGCAAAAAAATTTTTAAATAACCAACCACAATGAAATTTATTAATATTATGGACAAACTTATCTAATTCCTATACATATTTGAACTAAATAGTTGGCAAACCATAGCTATAGCCATCCAAGAATATTAACGAATAATTATTTTACAATAATGGTAGTTGTTGGTCTAAGCTTACTTGGTGAAAGTACTTACATATAAATTATGTATGTGTTTCTTTTCTATCTAGAAAACTGACGTGAATAGTTTTTTCTATCTTTAAAGTTATTCTGTGTAACTAACAATAACTATTATTTGATATCTCACTTTAATTTAATGGGACAATTGTGGTCGCTTTATTTTCGATGTAGAGGTTTCGTCGTTTCCTACTACGGATTTTATTTAGTAGGAAAGGAAAGTGTAAAAATTTGCTGAAACCTTCTACTCTAGCCTTGATAAGCATATTTGTATGCAGAACAGAAGGAGTGCCGAATGTGTACAGATAAAGGTTCGATGTTCATAAATTAAGAATTCCTTTATTAAACACATAAGTATATGCCAACCCAGCATAAAGGGTAAAATAATGGTTTCATGGACCGGTATTAGTGTTGGATAATTGATGAAAAGTTTTCCCTCACCTGATTTATTAATGACCTGAAACAATATCTTGGGAAAATACTGTAACCACAATGGGAGAGACTCCAAACTCCGGGCCGAGTTCAAGAGAATTCCCCAGACGTCCAACCATTCATCCACAGTTACATGATGACGAGTTTCTATGAATAATATTCTATGCTTAGGTAAATGCGGTTTACTAAGCGCTCTGCTCAACCCTTCAAGCACTTCCGTTAATTCCGTTCTTTACATCTATATCCGCATTATTATTTCCTCATTCATCAGTAATTGAACAGCAACGGCAACTCTTATGTAATTACTTGCATACATGAATGTCCCTATTTAACTTTAATCACAAAGCCACGAAAACACTCAGCTTGCTCAGTTCAGTGTTTTAGCAAATACTTATGTCATGAATTTTGCGGTCATTTAATTCTAAGCTGCTACCATATTGACATACCGCGCAAAGAAATCCAATATCAGTATTTAAAAAATTTACGTTGGTAAAATGACGACACAAAGTAGACGAACACACGCACGTTCTTATTATTTACATATATGTAACTTTTGGCAGTGCTCATATTTATACATGTATTTTTATTTTTGCATATTACTCAGGTAAAGCCGTAATAAAAATGTCAATGATTGCAATACAATTTCTGACTCTTTTCAATATTCTAAATTGTTCAATTGTTTCCGGATGTATAGTGTAATCTTACAATCTTACCTCGTTCAGAACTGCAGTAATACATGTGAGAAAAATCGTCAAGGGGTTGGTTGAGAAAACATTCCAGAAATCCAGAATGAACTTCCTTCAGAATATGAAACTCAATACACTCGTCCGACCATTCAATGTAATGTCGGATCCTCTACAATATAAGAAGGGAGTACACATAAGCAGTAAGAACATATCTTTTTCTCAGATTGGTATTATTGGTATATATTATAAGCGGTGATGTGTATTAATCCACCATATACATAAATAGGCACTTTTATGTCTTTAGTAAGTGTCGTACTGACCGCATTCGTTTCTACTTAATAGCCAACCATGTTATTTCAACATCAATACTAAAGGCATTTATACATGCGACCATCCTTAACAAATAAATGCCCACAATTGTAATAATACCTATACCTAATATAGAATTAATGTTTTTTAAAGTAGTATTTATTTCGAGCTAAGATAAGCAAAGTTGTCATAATTAGGATTATGCTCTTCATATTTAAACGAGCATTGAAATTTGTGAAGCATTGTTTTAATATCATGGAAAGCCCTGTCAAGAATATTGAATTCGGAATTAAATATACATACCCGATTCAAGGCGACAAAATCTTCTGCAGAAATAACATCATCATGGTTCATATCCAAAACATGACGCAAGAAATGTGTTAATTTTACTTTCTGGAAATCACTAAGAAAGTCTCGTCCCGGTGGTTGTTCCTCATCGTTAATTTCTTCGCAAGAGCCTCGTTGTACATAAGTTGCTAAATGGACAATTTAATCATAAAATTACTGTTGTTTTTTCAATTAGTAATAGCGATGCATATAGGGTAGATCAAGCAAATTATTTGAAGATGAGAGGATGAGCAATTAATACCTATCAAATTTATTTGATATTAGGTTACCAATTAGCTCGCTCATAATATGAGTTCAAATATAATAAGGCTGTGGAAAATGAACGATGTAAACATAGATTTTTGTTAAAGATTCAACGTATTTTTTCTATGGTTTTTAGTTACCGAAAAGAAAGGTTCTATTTAAGACTTTTTATTTTAACCTACTTAACCATGTAGGTACATATAAATTCATAATGTATAAAAATTGTGTGTTCTTTCTTTTACAGCACAATAAGTAAACTAGGTTTTGCCATCAAACTTTTTTGTATGCAGACAACTTATTCCTTATTACGTTATTACTATCGTAAAGAGAACTATGCCCTCATCCATAATAATATTTGATATAAACAGCATAGTATTGGTCAATGACATGTTTCATCCTTTTATTTTTGTCATAATAATGATCTTATTCTTGAGCACCATGTACATTCACTACCACTTTCAGTGTATCCACTATCACTTTTCTACAAGTATGTGTAGAGAGGCAGATATGCAGATATTAATGAAAAGTAGCAATAAAAGTGTTCGCCCTGTTGCATGCATAGAAGAAATTATTTTTTCATTTTTTACTATCTATCACGTACGTAGGCTGTAATTTTTAGGCACACCTCAAACAAGAGAGTACTTTTATCTACGAGAAAAATTATTTTTATTGTTCTATTGGCTGGGAGTTCCGCCTTATTGCGTCTATACATGGCAGCAGGGATCAAAGGTTCTGGGTTACTTTTTTCTAGTGAGTGATCAAACTGACTAATTAAATGAATTTATCAAACAAATAATTGACTAATGGACTGTAATAATAATAAAGTATTGGTGCAATATTTAGAACCGTGTTAGTATGTTAACGACTTTTGTTTCTCATCAATATACTTGGTTAGATGTAATCACTCCTGGAGCATTTTCCATTACAATTTCACGGAACGATGATTTACATAGGACATACTTAAATATTTAGGTAGGAGCCAGAAAGAAATATTGGGCAATGCAGTTCCACAGGGACTTCATTGACACCTTCGTATTCCATGATTAATCCTACATCGAATTATTCACATATTCTTGTTATAAGAAGAGCTATGAGTCTGGGAGTTATGACTTTATGCCCATGCGAGCGTGAGCCGTCAGGAATCTCATGAAATATACACAAACGAAAGTAAGACAACAACGTTGAGTTGTAAGTGTTTACCAGTCAAGTCTACTAACAAGACAGCTAAAGTGTTCTGCTTCATAAATTCATGTGTAAATGAAAATCCTATAGACAAATCGCATCCCACTAAATACAAGCAATAATGAACAGAGTCTCGGCCTGTATTATTGAATCCATAAAATCGTATAATTTTGCATAGTGCAGCAATTATTTTGCACAATCAGAACGACAAGAACCTCGAAGAAGTGAAAGAATACACAATGAAAATAGCCTATATTTATACATACCTATTTGATATCCTAATCATTGATGTTAATGTCAACAGATTAAAAACTTTTCACTGTTGTGTTTTAATACCTGTGCGCTGTGTTTCAAGTTAGTGAAAATGAATTGCAACTCACCCCAAACATGTACAGACCATCCAGTGGATGACTTGGTAGCACTGGCTGGGCCACTTTCTTCTTGACTGCCGTTGTTGGCCTTGCTAGCGAAGGAAATCTCATTCTCCGAGTGCTTTTTGGCCAAATTGCGAATTTTTTGCAATCCGCTCTCCCCATGATGAGACGAGGTCGCTCCAGAACTAATGTTGGCAGTAGAGCCCGGAGGAGAGTTGGACAAGTGGTCGAAATCCGGATGATTCTCCGGGAGGGTCTTCCACCTTCGGATAAAGTCCTTCGTTTTATCTTTCGTTCGCCCGCAAGCGGACCTCCAGTTGTGAAATATCTTCCGGGTAACCCGAGTGGAGTCTACACTACCGTGTCCAGCGGAATGAGCGAAGGAGGCTCGTTGATGGAGGTGACTGCCTGTCTGGCTCGGACTGTTTGGAGTTCCAGGACTGTTGCAATTGCCGAAGGAGTCTTCTCGATTTAACGAAGCTTGGGTCTGCACTGGCGACAGGGAGCGTCGCCCGATGTTCTTAAAGGAGAGTTTCGATACACTTTCATTGGAAGGCGTGATGGCCGGGGCTGCAGCGTTCGCACCAACGCCAACTGGACTGATTCCTCCACTGCCGGACAGACATTGTGCTTGGCTGGGACTCACACTCAGGGAATGTTGCTGCGTTGATGAGGGATTATCTCCAGATGATGAAGACGGAGATATGGGCAGTGGGGTTTTGTCGAGTGTCAACTTTTGACTAAATGTCTGCTCCAGGGACGTAGACATAACATAACAAGTTAAACTTGAGCTCCTCTCTCCGGATTACTTATTCACGTTGCTCAACTGGCATGAAATAAGTATTAACTACTTAAACCAGCTGGAATCTTATCCAGTCTTCCGTTAACTATTCAGGAATCTTACTCACATCATGCATACATGTCTGATGGAACAACTTTCTCACTTCAAGTAAGCGTCTCCCTCTCCTCCCCCAGAGTACTCATGCCCAGCCAATTGGAATTACACTTTTATTTGACTGCATAATCCAATGCCAACAACTCACTCTGCTTCAGTGCATAAATACATAGTAGTGGAGAGTAATTCAAGAGCAGGAACAATTAATTTCCGACTTCGTCAACAAGACTTAACGAAAGGACACAAGTGTTCTTGGGCAACTTCCACTTATTGTTAACTCTTTTGTCTTCCTTGCTTTACAGCTCCCTGCAACACATGAAAAGAGTTAAACACTAGTGGCTACTTTCTTAGCTCTCCAAACATTTCATTTCAAAATAAAAAGTTTGAAAACAATTTTATGTCACAGATACTACTCCTATTGTCTCCTGCCGCACTCTGAGTGTCTACCTTTGTAATTCAGTTTTAACAATACATAGCCATTTCATTTAATATAAGTCACATCTTTTACTTTTACTTACAGCTCACCGTGGCGTGTATATTAATATACAAATATACAACAGCCCTTTCGGGAAATACCCTACCATGTCAAACTACCGGAACGGAATAACTATGATTACAATTTATCTGCTATATTTAGAATTCTGGTTCCCATGCATTGGTCACAGTCCTTACCCCATGTCTATACATTTCTTATACACACAGGTGGGCACCGCCATATTCTATCCGAGTATGAATTGCCACTTAAATCCCTAATCAGAAATCGTTAGTGTACTGTACCATTATGGTTTTGGAGAGATACGCTATTTCTGTATCTGTATGCATTATCTATTTTGCAATTTCCTTTTTTATGTCTATAGTCTGAGCGGTTTAAATGGTTTGCGTCATATCTGGCAAACGAAATGGCATTTATTATTGGACACAGCCAAAGAAATAAGTGCTAGGTAAATATATCTAGGCTAGGTAGGTAATAACTTGAAAAGTTACAACAGAAAGCGATAATGGGTACGTAAATTGTGTTTCGTCAAATGTAAAAATCCATGACGTAAATAAGAAAGTCGTTTTTCGCAAAATTTTACATCTCCATAACTTTGCAGCAAAGGTTGAAGTAATGGTCAACTTGACAATTTTAAAATCCCAAGCACCTTGTAGGAAAATACTTGAGAGTTTTCTTCAACTATTTATAATGGAAATAGGTACGATATTAACTTGAGGTTAGTAATCCCTATTCTGGATAATCTCCAGGAGTTTGTATTGAAATAATAATATGTGAACTGACAATGTAGAGTTAAGTATTGACGTAACTCACTTATGGCATTACGAACTTTATTGCTAGTAAATATCAGGCATCCATCAAGACCGTCAAAGCCACGGGCTGGTCTTTGCTTGATATGATGATGACTGACTATCACAACATTCGGTGAAAGTCTAGTTCAGCGGAAGAACTAAGAACAGTGAAAATTTTGAGTTTTGTAACGAGCGGGTGTGCGCTTTTGTTATGGTGGTCCCATGCGGTCCTCTTTCTGTCTTATCATATTCCTCATGGTTTCCCTATTCTTTTCTCGTTTGGTCAGAAAAGGCGAGATAAATAAGGATCGCCCAACCAATGGATATTCTTTCGTTGCCTCGTTTCGATCTGGCCTTCAAAATGTTTTCTGTAAGGATATTGACGCTGACAATCATATCTTGCTTCGATCCCGTAACTGTCTGTGCAGTAGCCTGCTTCTTTAAAATTAGTTTCTATGTATAGTGCCTAGTGCCTGCATACATATTTATGATGCCCCTGTAATTCTATGCTGCCTAGTAGAAGGCTTATTTATCTCATTGCATTTCAAATACAAGTGCTTTCAGAAAAAAATATTGATTCTTTGTAGCAAGATGACTGACAACGACAACAGACTGTGACTGGACGCCTGGTTGATCCAAGGGGAAAAATAACTTTTCTAGGAAAATAAAGTGTGATGACGGGGGGTTAGCCTAACACAGATTGATCGCAGAACTGAACCAACTACACCGAGAATGCATAAAACACTTATTTCGGATACATGTATGCAGGGTATTCCTTAGGTAATATGGAATTACTATATAAATTATCTGCTCTGTTGTGCAGTTGGATGTATGAAACCTTGAAAATAAATATCAGTGTATATTATACATTCTCAAAAATGAAAAAATTATAACTTGGTTGTAGAGACTTGACACTATAGACAATGGGAAAATAATACCTGATACAATACCAATGCCTACATATATAAATATTATACGTTAGCATTGACTCGGTATGCAGCAAAACAGTCCAGCAGCATCTATTAAGATGTACAGTGTATTAAATGCAGCATAATAATATACCTAATTTATCCTAACTTTTTTGATACAAAAATGTAACATATATACATAAGATAGTACATTAGATTTATACATAAGTAAGACCGTAGGGCCACTAAGAATAAAATTTCATGGAAAAACATAATGTAGATGCAACAGCAGGTATATCGATTAATTTTGAGTGTCCAATGGTGAATCTTTATTTAACCATAATTATTGTCAATTACAGATACCAAGTACCAAAGTACGCTACCAGCTTTGTACCTATTACAAGTTGCTGTACTCGTGCTTCTGAATTGAATTTCATTATCAATTTCAACGGATATTGTGACTTTGTACTATACAGTGCTGTTAAAAGTGTACAACACCATTTTTATATAGACAGTCCAAGATAGATGTAGAGAAATACTATAATAGTTGATTAGTTATGTGTACGATTATCTATTGACACTGTTACGCATAGTTTCCAACCATCTATCTGAAGACTTATCTTATAGTTTTGTTGTGCATTGAATTACTATAATAGTAACTACCAATAGTCACCTCACTAAATGATTTAAAAAACCAATACAATCGTATATAGACTGTTTAGACTAATTAGACCATATACTATCTTGAATTAGTAATTTATAAAGTAATTTGTATTGCATGCAGGTTACATTAGACGTCTATCGGAGAGTACCCCACTTAACAACTTAGCAAAATATAAGCCATCTTATAATCTTACTTTTACTATTTTCCCTTCACAATTACGTACACGAACGAAATTAAATTCTGTTGTGGTTCAGTCTTTATTTCGTTTATTTATATTCCTCACAATCGAATAGGAAAGTAAGATATAGGATGTTATTTGAAGTGGAGTGTACTTATTATAGGTAAACAGTTGAGTGGCTTAAATAATTTGAAGATAGTACCCTGTAAAGCACGCTCGTATCCGTAATTTCTATCTCGAGTACATCTATCTATGCTAACTTTCTAACTAATAATTGATTAAAATACCTAGATAATCCATTTACACAGACTGATGTTTGAATACTGCTAATCCAATTGAGAACACAGAAAATTCCATTCTATGCAACACACACATGCAGAGATGAGAATGAGACACACACATGCAGACATTTACTATCAGTCGAAAGCAAACACAGAATAGAATGGCCCATTAGAAGCACACAGTAGGCATAAATCTCCTTCAATTCTTTGCTACGCCATCAGCTAATAATCTAATACTTGATGAGTGCGTGTTATATTAAATTTATTAACTCGTCCAGTTACTTGTGCATGTTTCAAATAGTCACTGCTATAATTCTATGTGAAATTAGTCAAGCCCAAACAAAGGGAGCCTGTACGCATTCCTAAATTGGCTTTCTCCATATATAAGTATTTTAATCATAAGTATTTCAGACAAATACACTCAGAAGCATTTACAGAACATAACTAGTAAATAATATCTAAGGAAGATCCCTAGTAGGAATCTACCGAATGTAAAATTGATGTAGATGCAGTGAGCAATAACAACAAAAATGGAAAGAATAGAATAAAAATAGAATCGTGAATATGATATTAATAAACAGTAGTGTTTGGTTTGATGATAATTGCAAATATCTGGCAGTATGAATTGGGATTTTTTTGTAATAACAGTCTCTATTTGGGATCTGACATGAAAGCAACGTCCATCGCCGACTTTGTTTCACTGTCTGTACTCTGCTGGTTTAAATCTACGTCAATGTCAAGCACTTGGAGAAAATCCATGTGCACTGGTAGTTTCTATTGTAGAGTAGTCTTGTGTAGAGATAAGGCAAGGGTGGTTGATTGTGTCAGTAGCATATGCAGCGTCAGATATAGGTCCCAAGCAATAGAATCCCAATCAAGAGCATCATCCAATGATAGTGCTGTGCGAGGGGAAGACGAAGTGAACAAAGGCAGGTAATTTCTCCAGTGCAGCGAGCCAGCAGTGCTCATTTGCAGTACTTGGCATGGCACACTTGCATTATTTGCAGCCTTATGTGAAAGGAGAATAATACATTATTCAAGGAGGCGAACACAACGCACACGGCACAGTCTGTAAACATTTTCAAAGCTTAGCTCATAAACCCGAATTTCCTATAGAAATTGCGACTAGTCTAGACTCCAAATATCTCCAAATGTAACTTGTAGGTAATGCTAAGTAAGGCCGCGTGTGTTCTAAAACCCTAAAGCGTTAGATTTCTTAACTGAATTGAAAGAGTCAATAAAATACTTGGACGGGACTAGAGCCACTATCCCGATGTATCTATAAATTGCCAACTCTCTAATGATAAATCTAATACACTTTACCGAATCTGTCCAGGTAGTCAATGTACAATGTTTACATATGACCATTCCTGCTTACGCATTCACCGTTTTCCTTCCCTCCTTCACGGCCTTCTAATAAACATTCCTCCCTTTTTGGGACACTGACTTCTCGCATATAAAATCTTTCTACTTTCAGCTAAGGACTTGTACACTACTGACTTTCTAGGGATAGTCTTATCTGTATTGTAGATATACTACCAGCTACTGATTGATCACCGACATTAATTACTCCTAAGAAACACTTAGGAGTAAACAAGAAAATAAATATAATAAACATTAATTTATATTAAGTATCACATTGTAACTTAGTTTGATAAAACTTCTTGCTTTGTTGAAACTGGAGTAGTAAACAACATTTTCTTTTGTGTTTTTAATAAAATTTACTTGCTGAACTGGTTACACTTGAAACGGAAATTAATAGCATCCTGTAGGCTCTGGTGGACGTAATTTTCAGTCATCAAAACATTTTAAGCCTGTAATTACATGTTATTGCGTACAAAGTTGTTCCACGATGGAGGAAATTGTGAACTCGCGTTATGAAAGTGCCCAAAATTCTGATATTGCATTGCAGGGCTAGGTCTGTACGATCCTTATGGGTATGTATCGTATAAAAAGAAGAAAATGTCATTTAAAGTAAACAGGATGGACGAAGATGTCAGAAGATAGTAAAGTTGGAAATCATTTGCTATCAGTTTTATTTTACACTGCGGCAATTCTCGTTTCTGGTGACTGTTATCAGTTATTTTGCCATTTTCTTGTTTTGTTTCGTTTAGGTGAGTTAAAGAATGTGACGGGATTCATATATTTGCTCTGTGTATTCTACATGGTTGCATGTTAAGTTAAAGAAAGCAATGGAGAGTGAATAAAGGTTAAAGAGAGAGAGAGAGAGAGCGAGAGAGAGAGCGAGAGAGAGAGAGAAAGAGAGAGTAGACTGTCGGTGAAATAGAAATAACCAACCTGCCATGAATATTATTGTTTTTCCCGAGAACCTAGTTTAGTCTTGAGTTGAATTGTTAGTAGAGTTTCGAAAGTATCTTTCACTCAAGGCGTTTTTCACTGCGAAGCAAATGTTCAGGCATTGAGCGTGCACTTACATTTTCTAGCTAAAACAAGTAGGAGAAAAACTGTGAAGCATTATTCCTTGTACCTATCGGCACTTGCATTTAGCTGAATCTGTTTTGCCTACGTGAGCAGGAGTATTTTGCGTTCGTTTTACAAGAAACAAAGAATTGGGGGTACTAAATGGAAAACTGGTATTTCATGGCTGAGGCAGACAATGCAATGGAATTGAAATGGAGAGGGACAAGCAGGCAGAGCTCCTATCGAACCGGGCACTGCAATTTGAATCAACAAAGGAATGTTCATGAAATAATCATAGAGTCAGCTCTACCACGTCTGCTATCTATTTCTATTTCCTTGGTTGTTTCCTATAGACGAGCAATCTATGCACATATATAGAATATAGACATTCTGTGTGCATTGTTACACTTGTAATAAACTCTTGTCTATTACAACACGCTAAAATGGACAGACGAAAGCTGAAGCACTTTGGCCCCCAAGTAAAGTCTTCTTGCGAGAAAATTGTGTTTACACCATGCCAGTGTACTTCTGCTCTTACCTACAAAGAGTTCAACGAATGTTGGTAGAAATATTCAAAGAAGAAAAGGACTCTCGACAAGTCTAAATCTCAAGCTGCTTCTTTTGTAACAGTTCAAGTGTAAACTATCATTTTGGCTTATGTCCTTGAGTTTCTGCTTTCTCATATTGTTAGCAACTCTATTAGAGATGTCGTACCTAGGAAAAATCATAGACATGTAAGATATTTATACTTATAGCTAAGGTCTGTCTGCATACAGTATGACTATTGGGACTATCTTCCTTGGAAGTTACAAACTTTACCTTTTTGCCAAAGTTGTCCAATAAAAATAATGAGGGTAAGGGTACACCTTGGCTTCCAAACTTCAGACATCTGAAGGAACAGACATCATGAGAGATTCCGTTTCGCCTAAACGGCTTTGTTTTCACTTCAACTAAGGAATGTCTTCCTTTAGTATCTTCCTATTTCACTAACAACGACTTTCTATGAAGTGCTATGGACTTCACTCTTCTAAATTTCCCTACAATTCTGTAGAGTCGCTATGTATATTTAGTAATGTGTACGTAGGTATAGGATTTATTGCAACATTGCAAGTGATGATAATTTGTACTTACAACCCGCCATATGTATTTCTCAACCGCTGACTATTCCGTGTTCATAGAATACCAAGTTAATAAGTGTCTACCGGGGCTGGTGATAAAATACGATATGGACCTAAATACTTTGTTTCCTACACTTTGTTTTCTTAAACACAACCAAATAATAAAGATGTCTTGGGCAATTAAGATGTTCATGAATACATATTGGACTGCAATAATAAAACAACACCGCATCTTATAAGCATGTATGTAGTTGTTGGAGCAGGGTAGCTTAAGTCAGACTCTAGCTATCCAATTAGTTCGTCTGCACAGTCATCAGTCTTCTTTGAGAAACACTATAGCATGTGCTGCATTATTTGCAAGGAATATAAACTTCTGAGTACATAACTAGGTATTGTATTTGTGCAGGTAATAAATGTTATTCATTTTCAGAGGAACTAAACAATTGTTTCATTGTTTGCCTTGCTACATCAAAGCTGTATCAAATGCAGACTATGGTGGTGTAGGGTGGCAAAGGTTAGCTAATCCTTTTTGTTAGACATTTACAACTGCTGTGATACTTTGACAAATTGGATTTTAATGCTAGAGTCTCCTTCGCCAAGTAGTACACGTTGGTTCAACCTAAAAGTAAAATAAACTAATCTAGAGGATTTACGTAGACTAGGTATAAAGAAACTGTCAGATTATATTAAGACAACCGACAAATATACCAAGAATTATCTATGGAATCAACGCAAATGTGATTGTGTATACACTTGCATTAAATACCTCGAGAAACCATCTAAGTTAACTTGTTGGGGACAATAGCGGTCTTGGAAATTGACAAACTACTTTAAATAAACAAAACTCTGACCTCTTTTCTAAAGTAATCATTAAATCTTCTTTTATAGCAATGTGGTGCTACTTTCATTATCATTTTGTGGTGTCAGAATATTATATCGCATTTCCGAAGGACGCCCTTTAATGCTTACATTTTGAAGCAAAGCATATTTCAGTGACAAAGCTAAAGTTAGGCTTGTGGCAAGAGATGAATAGACAGATAATAATGACAAGGCAATTGAATGAAAAGGCTATATATTTACTGCAACACAAATTGCAATGCATAATAGAATGTATATAGCTAGTATTACGAGATTATAGGGAATTGTATTATAGAGGAGTTTTTATACGCGAAGAAACAATTTTTGTGCAAAAAATTGAACAATTTGTAATTCCCTGCAACGCTGCAATTCTTATAATTTCCTGTTCTGCAATATAAAATTCATGCATTAATGGCAAAGTTCAAAACATTTTGCATCATTAAACTGTCAGTTCTTTTGTCCGTAATTGGATAGTGCACAGCCCGACTATTACTTAGTAGCTCAAGAAAGTATATTCAATAGTCTTTTAGCTTCTCCTAGTAGTCATTTAGGAGACTAACTATTGCATGTTGTATTACACATTTGAAATGCTTTTAGCAGGGCTTTGTTTAAAGGTTCTAAGTAACTTCGTTAGATAATTGCGAGGAAATGTCAGAGTTATTAATTTGCATCGAGTTACAAGTGACATTAGGCTCTATATTCATTTGCTCTGAAAAAGAGTCAATTAAAAGGAAATGAATTTTGCAAAATAAAAATGTGGACTCGAGAGTTCTATTCTCAAATCTATGCTAACAGAATGAGTCAATTTAGGTCCGTCTTCGCGAAATTTTGTGTTTGTAGTGCAGAGGAGGACAGAAGAGGTGGGCGCCCGATAAATATTGTAGCTACGCACTTGTGTCGTGGTGTTTCTTATAGCATGTATTTTATAGTAGCCAAGTATAACAGCGGTATAATGTACCTTTTCCGTATTTACTTGCTGTAGCGAATAAAAACACACTTTTGTGTTTGTGTGTAAGAAAGACTGCAGCTCACTGGGTCATTATTGACTTGGCGTGTAGTAATGTATTATGAAAGAGTTTCGAGAGAGTCCAAACTAGTAAATTGACTAGCGGATGAAGCCAAAAGAGTATGCCATGCAAAGTAAGGCAGCGGCCACGACCAGGCAATATTGCTACACTCCTTTTATTATTGCTATCCTAATACCATACTCAGCACACCCTGCTATCCCTATATACATATAGAATATTGAATAATAGTAAATCTATTATAAAGGCAGGCATATAATAGTGAAAGTAGGAGTATATATTTATTGTTGTGGTAAACATGAGTATATATTTTGAATGCGGGTTCGTTGTATTTTAATTTCTAAGGTGTGTGTTGGCGGCGCACTAGTTTATGCACCAAAGAGCTACTAACAGACGCCAACGTCTATTATAAAGGTATAACATATCGGCTTTTGGAGAAAGTTAAGCTGGCCAGAGTTTATTTTCTACTAAGAACTATTTTATTTCGTTTCGTTTTGTGTGCCTATGTACTTAAGTAAGGCAAAAGCAGCATCTTATTCTACTAATTGTATTAAACAACATTCTTTGCCTTTTTAGCGTTGTACTTGCTCACTTTTTAGCACAAGTTTTAGCGGGTGCATGACATTCGTACTTGATGCTCAAATAGCTTGTTTAGTTGGTAAGAATATTGTATAATGAAAGGAAGGTCACATGTTTTGAGAGTGAAATGGACTTTGTCAACTTCACAATAAGTTCCTATTAACGACTAACGTCTGACGATTATAATTATAATTACTACCTGTACTGATGTTCTCAGTGCTCGAAGCGCAACTGTTGAGAATCTGACAAACGCAAAGCTGAAATGAACTATCTATCTTGGTTGATTAAAATTGTTTAATTAGTTTTCGCATCATCCTGTCTGTTATTGAGAGTTGTGAATTTTTCTAGAAATTTGATATATACTTTATGATCTAGTTGCTCTACTTTTCATATAGACATCCGGATTGGCATTCTTCTGAGCTTTATTGTCTTAATATTTTATAGAGATATGATTCAATCAACTATAATATTTTATATAGGTCGAGCCATGTTTAAGAACGCATTATAACCTGCCTGATAGTAGTCTTTATTCCTTGAGTATACTCGTTCTGTAGATGAATACTAAGTTTGCACAGGTCGGTAAATCAATTTCACTAGAAGGCTCAATAACTTCTCTCACTATTTCTATTAGGAGAAAATCAATTCCTTTCTTATTAGCATTCGGTAACAAAAAGGTAACACAATATGAAAGAATATACATTTATATAGTTTCTCTAGGCATAGTGGATATCAAGGAGTTATTGCTTACAAAATCCCATTGGCTACTTTCGTTGAATGCCCAAGGCAAAGTTATGGTAATCTCGGTTCTATCGCTTTCAGATTTGCATAAAAATAGTAGGGCTATCTACACGTAATGTTTATGTAATACTATTTCTCCGACTTTTCTTTAACTGCCTTGCTGCTCCGCATGTTTTTCAGAAAGGCCGATGGGAATCGAGAACTGCTTTTTAGACTAATGTTATGATAACTTTTCATTCTTGTGATAGCAAAATTGCTAGTATCGGGCCTGCTAAAGTAATTTTAGGTACAGCCCATGCAGCAATAATAATAGTTAGGAATACAAGGTAAATATCCCAAAAAGTAAGGTGAAATGAAACTGAACTAACTGTGAGACACCTTGCAATCACTCAATGTGCGTTTAGCAGACATCCAAATATTACACAGACATATAGTAGGTTTCTCTGAGGTAGAATTGGTGTAATAAATAGTGTAATATTAGCATATGTAGCTCTAGAATGTAGAAATCGATAGGGCCTTTGAAAATTTACATGAACAACATTAAGCCACCGGCGCCTGGACAGTCGACTAATATCTGCGGGTGAATTGGAGTGTTAAGGAAATCGGAGCTTTCAATTATGCGATTTCCCTGTTTGCAAACGTAACAATAAACAAAGTGATTATGCATGCATGGCTCTCCTATTTTGATTTCCCAGTTTAATTCATGCTTGCTGCAATTTAAGGTAGAATTGTTCAATGAATTTTAATTCCTGTCCTCGGGTGGAAACTTGGTCATTGTAATAACTAAATGTGTACCCTAGTAGAAAGTACATTCATATTTCATGAGATACTGAATGGCTCAGTCTTTTTTACAGTTCTGTGTACTCCTTTTCCTCATTCTAATATTTAGTGCAGTTGATATATATAAATTCTGTTCATAGTAGAATACCATTACTAGATATATTATTTTGAGACATGTAGTAAGTAGTATTAGAACATAAAAGAAAGCTTCTTTTGAGAAACTAGTGCACAGTTGTAATCATCTCACTATTTTTCTGCACGCTAAAAGCAATCTCTTAGGTCTACAGGAGATTCCTAAGCGAAAAACTACCTTTTGGCGATGTCAATAAGGCGTCTGAGGCACTGCAGACAGGTTGCTATAATTTTCTAACATTGCGAGTGCCGAGTGGTGGGATGAGACTCTCATTGGCCACAAAATACTTGAATGTTTACAGCCTTGTGTAACCTTTATAGAACAGAGAGATATTACACGTAGTACAGACTCTGGAGGAGTCAACAATAAGTTGATAATGTCCCTTCCACTCTCAAATGTTATATACACGCGTAAGCTAAGGATTTATTTGTAGCCTGTATATGTGTTAAGTAGAGGAATAGTCCTATTACTACACCAGCTCACCTCCCTTTAGTATAACACTATTTCTTGTTCATTGCTCTAAAATGATTGCTATAGTGTGTTGTTAAACTTCAAGATGCCATAAGAGCAAATGTGAAATATTTTGAAGGGATAAAGAAGAATGTGTGGTTTAAGGTTGAAAGACTCAATGTACACATAACAGAGTAAGTATCTAGCACAAACTATTTATTTATGTGACCCACAGTGCACGCAGTACGTTTGCTTTTGTGCTCAACCTACGTGTAAGCCACAAATATCTAAAGGAAGCAGCCTAGGAAAATGTGAGTTGAGTTTGGCTGTCTATTTGGACTGGGATGGTTACATTGCATTAAGTCAAGACTAGACATTGGACGAAAGTCCATCCTCAAACATCCTAAACGAGCCTGAGATATTATGGACTCTTTTAGAATTTGCTTTCTCCCTCTAAAAAATACCTCAAGAATATATTTACAATTGACAATTTGAAAGAACTTCCTCAGACTTGCTATTTCCGGACAGCACACAATATAAAGTTGTTGCCAACAACAGGAATAAAAATCTAACCAGACATGAATGGTAAAAGCTGAAGGTTTTCCATTCCGAGGCAATGGCCTAGAAAACCCAACTAGATCCTAGCCTCTCCCCAAAATCAGAAATTGGACGACAGGCTAGGCTACGCTTCTGAGAGAGAGAGAGAGCAAAATTTAGAAGTGAATAACGCAACAGTCGTCCTTTACATTACAGCCTAAGCCAAACAGCTTTAGCTCGACTCTAGAAAATGACAATAGAAACGAAAAGCATTTCATTATATTAGCTATTTGTTACTAAAGTGTGTACCTATATAAGTTCCCACCTAAATAGACAATGATGTGGCATCATCACTAATATTGCATGGGTTAAAAAACAGGCTGTGATGAGGCATTATGTACATAGAAAGCATTAGACAGTAACGAAGGAAGATATCCACGGACCTATCCTCCTCCCTCTGTAAATATAATATGAATTTTGCTAGAATTCTCAAAGATTGGTTTGTAAGAGCAAATTGGCCCATGAGACTTGAAGAGAGTTTCTGTCACGTTCCCATCGATCTTAAAAAGAGGAAGAAGACGAAGACGGAAACCTGTCTCGATAGCAAGAAGGGCGAGAAGACAGAGGAGAGAGAGAGGAGGTTGGCTGTTGTTGGAAGAGAGGAGACGAGAAGCAGAGCAGGTCAAAGGATCGACTCTTCGTGGATAATTTAATCAGATGTGAGACTACCTTCGCACGCAAACCAAATTGGATGGGAATGAGATGGATGAGGTTTCTCTTCTGTTTTGTTTTCTTTCACGAGCCTTGAACACAAGTGGAAGTAAGGAAAGTGTGTAGTGTGTTGGGAAAGTGTGCCTAGGACTTTCTACATCATGCTCCGTAGTCAAAGTGCAGAGCAGAGGGAGAGCATTATTGTCGTCTTACGACTCGCATGCTCTTTTCCCCATTTTCAACGCAAACCCAAAGAACACAGACGAGATATTATGTAGACAAAGTCGTTTGTGACTCAGTCTGTGTCTTATATATTTTATTGTGATGTAAATCCATTATGTAGGGACATAATGTAGCACAAGTCAGTCACTCACTCCTGCAGATAGAGTAAATATACTTGTAAACACGCAAAGACAAAGTCACAAAACGACAGCAATATAGCACCAGAGTCATTACTCTCCACCAGCAGCTACACTAACGAACTAAAGTGGGATTCCCGTTTTTAGGGACTCTCTTTTGGGAATCTAATCCATGGCTCTATTACAGGATGTTCACTTCGTCATGACTGTTTTCTTGCACTTTCTATCTGCCAATTGGTATGTGCAATGGACAACTATCTATTGCTTACTGTTTCGACATATTGCCTTTTCAATTCAACTCAGCTACCATTCTTTTGTTCTCTACAAATTTGAATACGTGTCTTTGCGAAGACCTTATAGTTAGGGGGCTACGCGCTTCGGCACTAAGTCAAAGTCGGATTGCCCAACGGAAGTGAATTCATCTGAGTGAGTGCGATGTGAGTAAGACTGATGTGGTGGGACTGTTCAGTCAGAGAGTATACCTAATATACAATATACCTACAGCAGATATCTGCTAGAAGGAATGAGAGTTCGTTTCGTGTAGAGCAAAGCTTTGGTTTACCATCACTGCCATCATGATGTCAGGACAAAAGGAGTATAAGGCACTGACACAAAGTACAAACTATGTGTGCTGTACTGTTGAAATACTTCTTGCTCATTTCTTTGATTTCATCTCTTTTCTTCTTCCAGTTCCATTCATTCATCAAAGTCAAAACAAAGCCAGGGAAATTATTTGGCAGACTCTGCTAACCAATTGAGGGACCAAAGGCGGACGTAGTACGTCTTCTAATATTCAAATTTGGTCTTTCTGCCTTTCAACCTACTTACTAAATACATACTTAGACATGCCTACAAATACTTAGGGTTTGTAGCTTTTCTATTGAAATATTAACCACTGAAATTTCATTATACAATCTTTATTGCACCATTACAATTAGAGTGATTATGATTATGAATCTTATTATGTTTATGACTACTATGTCTCACTTATCTACTGCGTAAATCGTAGGAGGATATAATTATATGCTGTAAATTGTACAAGTCAAGTCTAATTAAATATGTATACGGTACGGAGGAATGAGGCGTGCTCTTTTTGCGCTAGTAGACTGTTCTAGTCGTAAGTAGAAGATGAAGCGAAAGGTTATTCCGTAGGAGAAATAGCATTTGAAACGCAGGGTTTACTTAAATGCATATTTTAATTAAAATAGATCCTTTCCATTTAGTACGGAAAGACTTAAGATCTCTTTCAGATTGAACTTCCTTTGTTCCTTGGGAGTCAGAGGATGGTTAGACACATTTAAAACATGTCAGACTATACTTTGACTAATGCAGGACAAAATACTCCTTAATAATAGAAAGACTTAATATTGAATGAGACGAGATTTGGGTTGATGTATAATACTCTACATATAATTGGAAAGTCTCCTAGTTAACTTCGGAATGTTCTGGAGTGGAGAAGCTAAATCAGGAAATCATGAGACTGAACATTTCATGAAGCCGCATCTTGTCTACTTTAGTATCTGTTTGCTCTTTTCAAGCTTCAACTCTCTGTGTCTGCTTTATACAGGTAAGAGAAAATGACTGAGCAAATATTATTCCTTGCCCAACTAAAAAGAAGAGTCCTGGCACGGTAAATACATAAATATACTTAGCGAGCTCTCTCCCTTCCTCTTTTGCTGGATAGGAAATATTATTGAAGTTTTTGCTCAGTGATAGAAGAATTCGCAATAAGAAGGAGTCCAAAACAAACAGTCTCTGTAAGGGCCTCTTGAATAAAATACTATATTGGAGTAACGAGGAGAAGACTCAAATGAAGAAAAAGGTAGAGGAAGAAAAGGGAAGATGAATAGGGATCTTCTCGAATCATACTTCATTCATGATCTTGATTCATGAGATGAACAAGTCAAAGCAATTTCCCAGGCGTTCTGCCCATGTATGTATGTAAGAAGAGGGCACTCACTTAACCATTTCCTTGCGTTATTTCACATTTTACACAGAATCGAATTGAGTATTACCTAACCAGGAATATTCCACCCTGCCTACCTACTACCTTCCTTCTCCTTCTTGCAAACTCATACAGAACGCACAAAGCCTCATCCTTTCACTAAAATAAAAATAAAAATCCTATTTTTCTCAGCTCAATATGAACAGGAGTCGGAAGTTGGGGAAAATGAGAATGAAATGAAAAGATAAAGTGATCTCCGGAAAGTTCGGAGATTCAACTCAGCTCAATTAACTTCAGCTCTTCCTTTCATTCGTTAATCATTAGCAGAATTCGAATCGTTTATATGTCAGTCAGTCAAGCAGTGGAACGTATGGCTGATTTACTCGAATCTTTAATTTTAAATGGATTTACAGCATATCACTTCCACAATCCCACATGTGCCTAACCTCAATCTACACTTAGTGAACTTTCTTTTCCTGCATAAAACAACTTTTGGGATAGCCTAGACTAGAGTCGGTTAGAGACCCAACCAAATGCTATATCGATATTCTGACGTAAATCCCTTCACACTTATGTGATTTATTATGAATGAATTGCCCCAATTAGCCTTCGTAAGAAAACAAAACCAGATTTTTTCTTTGTCCTATCTCTGCTAATCTGAAAAAGCTGCAGAATTATACTAGCCAATATATGTAGGGGCTTATGTTTTTCAATCCAACAAATTTTCTACATTCATACTAAACATGCTTTGTTCGTGCAAGTGTGCGATTACCTAGCTGTGAAGTAGCAAATGCGTATGAAACTAATCCTACATGAAGCCTAATCGCTTGCCTAATAGTTTATTGACGAGAAAATCACTATGGGTTAGTTGTCTCATGCAAAATATACATTTGTCGCATTCCACCTTAGTGTTCTTTTCCTCTGTTTTATTTATTTATACCTATAAATTGTGTTATTAATATAGCACTGTGCTGTGTAGGAATTTCCCCAGATTCCAGCCCAAGACCTTCGGACTTTTTTACCTTGAAATATTTCACTCAGCTAGCTCTTCAAAATATCAAATTGTGCCCTTATGGATTTTCTTGCAAATGCTAGCGATACAGTTCCACCGTCCCTATACTTTATTGTATTTTATTAGGTTCTATACAAAGCACTTTGTTTTACCTTTGAAATTATTGATCAGTCAGTCACCAGTCCCTTCCACTTGACACTTTTTCTTACATCTTAGCCAGCTAAGAGTTAAAGACGTAAGCTGAAAGCCTTGTCAAATAATAGTCCACTTTCTTAAATCTTATGACAATGAAAAGATAAGATGAGATTCTGCTCTCAAACAATGTTTCCTCTTCAAACTTACTGCCCTAATCTAATTCTTGTTACCATCCATTATACAAAAGATGAAACTTCACTTTAATTTCCTTAATGATACTTGATGACCGTAGTGTAATTAAATTTCAAAATTATATCTTACCTTAAACAGCTTGAAGCTTACGAAGAAGATTTTCTATATAATATTACAACCTAAGTGTCACCTTCTCTACTTTTCACAAAGCCCCAAAGCATTTATTGCTTTGAAAATCTTTTGTGCAACTATTTTTGTTTATGATAATTTTTACTGAGGTTTAAGAACTTGATTTTTAGAATATTGTTCTTAAGAAAAGTCCGGAAGTCTTCAGTGGTCACAATCGTCTTCCAGTGAGGAGAGTAAAGTGAGAACTAACCACTTGATCTCCTCTGAAAATTGGAAACAGTTGATTCAGTGTTGTGGTACGAAGGAAAGGAGATCGGAAGGAACAACGAACAGGAGTTGCACTTCTTTTCGCCTCAGCTTTACTTTTCTCCAAGTTTTCCCAAGCCAACGTTCTCCGGCTCTTTCCACTCTGTGTCCACTGTAAACAGTGAATGACTTCACTTGATGTCTACTAAGCTTTTCAACGCAGATAATCATGCGCATTTATCCCTGCTTACTAAAAACTAACTTTGATACAATGTCACTTACTAATTACATTACTCACTTTCATGTGTCACACGTCACCCTTTCACACAAAATAACTTGCATAGACACATTACAACGAAATATTAGTGGGCTAAAAGTTCTGTAATACAATCAAGAGCCCATTTCTGTGCACTTTAAAATTACCTATTTATACATAAATAGATGCTCAACAGGATAAACGAATTAGACTTCGATGAGATTCAAAAGAAAACTCTGAAATGGACCACAACCAAACATCACATGAATATAATTATTACAAATCAATCTACACTTTCCGCAATTAAGGGAAAATTGATGAGTGGGGAAAACTTTCCCTGGGTACTCCTAATTTCTAAACTGTTTTTATTCGATATTGGTTGATGCACATGTCATGAGGCATCAAAAAGATGTTCTAGGTGTATTCGCGTTTAATGGTTAATAAAAAAATCATATTGCTCTTTAATCTTACTGCAAACTGTGCAGACATCGTGCATATTTTTTGTTCTAACTTTATCAGCTAGCGCACGCGGAAAGGACAACTCAAATTATAATTATGACTCCTCTGAGCTGTTATACCCGCTTTCTTTTAATTATAGACGTTATCCGTTGAAATGGATTGATAAGTAATCACTCTATGCATACTTACTCCCAGTTGCTTCTTTTCATGCATAGGTTAACAAAATCCTTCTATCACAATCATGAAGCGTCAAAAATTGAGGATTTATGACACAATATCTGATAGCTCCCTCGAGTGTTCGTTATTTTTCTACGCAGACAATTGCATTAAGGAGCATCGAAGGAGTGCCTGATTTTTGTGGATGCTGTGTATTACTAAATTCACAAATGGGACATCAGTTCGAGCATCATAAGTATAAAAAACGAAAAAAGTTTCATTAGTGGAACCATTACAATATTTCTGAATTTCCATTGATGAACCATTCACTAAACATTCTGGTATATTACTAATAAATTAATCATAATGTAAGCAAATAGAATATTTTGTTCAATTTAGAAATAACCTTCTGAAAAGGAAGATCGACAAAGGTATCATTAACGGCTAAAATTACGGAAAGCTTTCAGAATGAAAATGAAAAACGGCCATGTATACTATATCGTTTGTAAGGGAAAAATGAAAAGTAAAGATATACAGAAACGGACATACTTACATGTATATATTACAAGCAATGAACTTGAGACGTTTTCTTGTTACTTATTTTGTGACAGATTATATTGTAGCATACAGCTGCGCAAAGTGGACTGTGGGTAATATCATTATCAGTTTTGATGGAGCAATTCTATGAAGTATTTATAAACAATCTTAAATATCATTATTCAATAGGGAATATTAATATTTATTGAGCTAATCGGACACTCAGCCAGCAACAATAGCAGTAATAATTGTAAGAAGTTAAAGAGTAATTGTTAAACCTATAACATATGCATCAACTTAAGTGATAATAAATGTTTTGATACAACAATACATTCCTGCAACATTAAATGGTTTAACAGTAGTACATGACACAATTATTAGAATTAGAAGTAACACCAAAAATACAAAAGTGCAAAACTTGGACATTCTGCTTCACTAAATGTTGATTACTGTTATTTGTATTATGTTTAAAACTGTTTTTAAGTTCGCTGAGTGTTGATTGCTCGGGTTCTTCAAAGTTAAAGCTCCATTCAAACAGGGAAAACTGCGAAAAGAAGCTTTGTATTAGAATGCATGTAAAATACCTTGAAAATGACGTATAAATATTTTAGAGTAGATTTATAGCTGTCGTAGTCACCTTCTACGTACAAAGGCACCTTGCCTTGCCAGCTCGTAGAAGTCGCAATTCGATAGCAAGGCAGTGATAGTGCTATGTATACATCTTCGGTTGATCCCCATTTGTTGACCTTAAAAGGACCTCAACACCTGTGACCCAAGTTTCAAAGCAATAAAAATGGCAGCGAATTGAAAGGTTCGACTGGTTTATGTTAGCATTGGCATATTAGTGTGGACTTTTATACGATGACAGATCGCCGATTGCACTGTTCCTTATCTTTTTCAGGATCGTACGGCTCTAAATCATCTGGTGGTGTGTTTAGGGCACTATAGTCGATTGGGAATGAACATTGAAGTGTTTGTGGGGCACATATGCCGAACAAATACTGTCCAGGACCGTGAGGATATTTGGCGAGGAGAAAATTGGCGAAACAGAGTTTGAACAAACTATACTTTATAGTACTCCGGCCACTCTGTAATGTTTAAAAAAAATTGATTTTCAATATTTTTAGCATAGACATCCATTTCTAAATGTTAATTGGTCAAGAAAGGAGTTTGAAATTACATCTGTCATCGCAGCATAAATAGAATCCAACGTTTCGTTCACAACTCTGAAGTCTATTCCGAGGAACATGGTGTAGAAGGCACGTAACTCTTCCTTGGAAATTGTACCAGAGCCTAGATAAAATCAAATGTTTTTTAATTGTGATAATGGCCATACCATATAGGGCCATACGAATAAAAATAAACTACATAATTTGTCAAAGTGGGAACTCGTGTTCATGAAAGTTCATTTCATTTGGAAAATTGGAAATGATAAATATAAATGACTATGGTTATAAGTGACAATGGAGAGAGACCTGATTTATTTATCACTTGAAACAAAATCTTGGGAAAATATTGCAACCATAGAGGGAGTCCTTCCATACTCCGTGCAGGGCTAAGAAGTGATCCCCATACATCCAACCATTCGTCTATATTAACGTGATGACGGGTCTCTAAAAATAAATAAAGCAGTTTTCATGTCAATTTTAAACATAATTAGTATCAGCTTGTATCTCATGTTGCATCACATGCGTAGTATTTTGAAATCAATATATTTTTAGAAGTTTAAAAAGAGCTCAGTATTCGTTTACTTATATTCTATTTCTATTATTAATCCAGCTTTAACAAGCATAACTATTCATTGTTCATCTTCCTAGGGATTTTTATATTAAATATTATGTTCACAAACCTCTGTCTGCACTACAGTAAAACATGTGAGACTCTTCATCCAAAGGCTGATTTAAGAAACATTCTAGAAAACCCGAATGCACTTCTTTCAGAATATGAAACTCAATGCATTCTGATGACCATTCGATATAATGCCGAATTCTCTGTAATACAAACAAACACAATAGTTATTCCTCATTTCACTCAATCTGCAAATGACAGAAATAATAAATAATTTTGTGAGATTTCAGAGAAAAATTCCAAATGCACATGTACATATTATATGTATCAACTAATTGTCTTATTAATCAAATTCTTACGTCGAATTTTTGTAGTCAAAACTTTTTTCGAAAGTATAGTGATTTTTTCCTGGAGTCTACTAATTAAGTGTCAATAAAAATGTGTACTCCTATTTTCTGCATAAATATTTGTTATATAGCTGTATTATATTTACAACAAATATGTGAATAATTTTACACCATGAGGGTATTTCAGGCCCAGATTTAAGATAGTACCTAGCCGATGATAGCGATTCTGATCATATAATGAGAAGGTGGTTAACTGAAGACTTCGCTGAATGAGATAGAGGAACAGTCACTATACAAATGGAACAGTACTCGGATGAAAACACCCTTTTCTTTGGCTCTACTTTAGAGGAGAATGAAGAGAGGACTCAATCAGATAGCAGAAAGCATCAGCGCGAAAAAAAGGTGACACGGTGACAATGCGCCAAAGAATGTAATTTACATTCGTGTCTCAAGTGTAAGATAAAGATGGAAAGAGTGCTGTATAGCTTAGGAAAATTAAATTGCTTTCGTTGGCTACACTTTCATTGACCTAGACACGAAACAAATCTTGAATTTTGTCTTCAGGATAAAAGATAAAAAGTTAGAACTTTCTGCCATAATAAAAGGCAAGTTGTCTGTTGTAGTGTCGCATATGAAACGAGAAGTACTAGGCTTTCCTCATTATGCAAACTGCACAATGACTGCTTTCTTCTCAGTATAGAGCAAAAATAATGAAAACATAAACACAAAGTTCTAGAGAAAACAATTGAACTTTCTCAGAATTTGACTGAAGTTTGTACAGTCAAAGTCAGTAGAAAGCAATTTACATACATACGGTTTGCTGGAGAGGACATTTGAAATGGAAATGAATTCGACATCCTTACAATGACATTTTAAATATAAAGACTATCTCCACAATCGTTTAATCTCTATTTCTCACCAACCAAGCTGAAGCAATACATTTTCATTCATTATGCAAACCAACCAAACTTCAGATAAACAATAGGAGACCTACTTTATTGACAACTCCAATCTCCATTATTCTCGCAAACTTTTAAAGAATGATATTGGCCCTTCCTTTAGTATTATAACCGTTTCTTACATTCGAGCATTCTATATGCATTTATAAACAGCATTTTTAAAATAGTAAATGAGATGTCTTGCTCAAGAGTTTCCCGCTCTAAATATCTTCATTAAAAACAATATTATTAACTATGCTTTTTGTTTTCACCTTTTCTTCAATCTTTCTCTGCTGTTCACAGAAACGGGAAATTATTTCCTTTGATTTTATTAAATACGCTAATTTGATCATCATTTGCTATGATGAGAAAAGCCTGTGGCTTCAATGGTAGAACTCAAAAGAGTAGCTACTAAAATATTTTATAAACATCCTTTGTTATAAAGTTATGATTTATCTTTCCAAACATTTCCTATACGTTTTTTACTGTGGCTCGATTCTACTACCTGGATTTTACCTTGAAAATAAGTATTTAGTGAAGAGAAAACAATTTCACTGGAATTTACTGGGATCTCGACAAGCGGCTTTTCTAAGCCAAACAATAGTTAGTAATAATGTGCCAACGACAACAATCAAATATGAGCGAGAGTAGGTGGTTTTAGAGATTCCTGATTAACGTTTGAATTAACACCTGATCTACGAGCGTCATTGCTAAAAGGAATCCCAAGAATGGAATGAATTACTACTAGGTGAAGGGAAGTTTGGTTGGGTTGGACTGAAATTTCGGAGGAAAGTTTATAGAATTGCATTTTGTATTGTACACTTTGTAGTCAAGTACCTGATTCAAGGCGACGAAATCGTCAGCGGCAATGACGTCGTCGTGATTCATGTCGAGAACGTGCCTAAAGAAATGGGTCAATTTAACCTTTTGAAAATCAGAAAGGAGCTCTCGAGTAGGTGTTTCTTCTTTGGTGCCAACATCAGCATCGTCATCACAGGAGCCTCTTTGTACATAAGTTGCTGCCAAAAATAAATCATAATACCCATCACAATCCTGAGCAAGGTTCAGATTCATATAATCCTTATAAATATAACTAAATATACTAGTAATTCACAAAATAATATGTGTGCTACATGGCCATAATAGGGACAGTGCTAATATGTTTATAGTATAGGATATATTTAAGTAACAAATCACGTTGAACTATTATCATTGCTGGCCATTTGTTTTTTCATAGTAATTTTCAACAAATTCTGTTCATGTTTTGAATTACTGCCCCGTATACTCTATGGTATGAAATATTTTTAAGTATAATGTAAGAAAATTGAGTAACAAAAAAAATTGTTTAATTCTATGGTGGGGAAGGAGGGATTGTGAGAATAGGTCTCTATGTGAGTCAAGTCATTTGACTTCCGTTTGCGGTCTAGCAGAGTTTAATAAAACGAGTCAGGACAGAAATGGTGATGCGACTGTCAGTCAGGTTCATATTGACGGGTAACTCAGTGGGCGGCTTTCACAGTCGTGTGCCTCTCATGCAATTTCCTAATGCCTTACGTGGAACGGTGTGTATCGTGGATCAACAGTGCATAAGAAGAGAGAAGACTAACCCCAGACATGAACAGACCATCCAGCAGATTTATTATGTTGGCCGGAAGGCTGTCCACTTCCTGAGCTGCCTAGAGTTCCATCGTCGTGTGATCCATTGACTTTTTCCCTCTCAACGACGAGGATCTCATTGTCTGACACTTTCTTTGTCACGATATTTTTGACTTTGGTGGCTGTGTTGGCCATGGACAGAGTGGATGAGGATTCTCCATGAGGATTCAGGGCAGATGCTCCCACGCCGCTAATGTTGGTGGTGGACCCGTGAGGAGAATTGGACAGTTGATCAAAATCCGGATGGTTCTCCGGGAGGGTCTTCCACCTTCGAATGAAGTCCTTCGTTTTATCTTTTGTTCGCCCGCAAGCGGAGCGCCAATTATGAAAGATTTTCCGTGTAAGCTTCACAGACTGAGATCTTTCAATTTCCGGCCGACTGCTGCCTGCTCCTTGGCTTTGACTTCCACTCGCCGAATGGCCTGAGGACTTCTCTGCCTTTGATTTGCTTGGCGAAACTGGAAATGGAAATCGTTTCGGACTTCCAGTGCTAGAACTGCTATTATTGTCAGCTTTCGTTTGGGATTGCGAAGGCGGTGTGGGAGAAGATGATTTGAGAGTGGAATTAATTTGAGATGCCTCAGATCCGAGTTTGCCTTTCGCAGGAGATTTCGGTTGTTTTTTCAACGTAAATTTAGATCCTTCAGAGTTTTTCTTAGGACTACTTGAGGTTTTCTTGGGACTCTTGCTTGGGCTTGAATTTCGACTGGAGCTCGTAGGATTGTCAGACTCTTTTCCAATATTTAACTTCTGACTGAACGTCTTCTCCTGAGACATAACATAAATGCACCGTGCACTATCTTCTCACATCTGTGAATTGACTTATCTACTAGACTACAGAGCTGCGTAGGAAAACTCCTTTCACTTTGGCATTGCCCTCGTTGTGAGATTTAGTAATAGAACTGCTACCTAGCAAGCTTTAATAGACAAATCATTTGCCCCCGACTGCTTTCTAACTTTTGCACTCTTTTGATGCTTTGATATAGCACTTTGGCAAGTAACAACTCTCTATCTGTAAATGCAGGACGTGGAGTGGTAACCCGATAAACTGCTGGCCCTGCGTTGACTGTGGCAATTTGCTCTCGCAGTCGGGTTTCTTAATATTCCCCCTCTCGCACTGACCTTACGTGAAATGACTTAAGCAGGAGAAGTTAAACTCGTAAAATCTCTTTTAAAATCTTCAGAGAATTACAATAAAAACCCTCTACTAAAAGAGCTAGTCACCATTACGACCTTGTCATAAAGTCTGTAATAACTTGTGCATAAATGTTCTGTTGAGGAATGTCATATAGGCGACATAACATCCTAAAGATCCCAATGAATCTGCAATGCTAAAATATCTACCTGTGTAAAACTGTAGACAAAACTTAAGTTCTTCAAAATAGTCCCTTATTTCCCCTACTATTTCATTCTACGCTCACTTTCTCACTCTCATTGTTTCGATCACTGACTGTGGTTTGGTTTTCTTGGCTACTATTAGTGGTTTTCCTACTATAGAACACACACATCTCGTTAAGACTTTCACCAGAACTCTAACAAGTATGATCTTTTATTACTTGGTACTTTTCATTTCCTTCCGCTCCCAGTCATCAACTTCTACAATAAAAAAGCTTCGTTAGTCTTTATAGGCAAATAAAATTGTAGGAAAATATTTTTTTAGTTTGGGCTTACCAGTTATGAGTCCTTATATAGAAATCAAGTCAGATCTAGCAAAATCTCCCTTCTCTGTCTTGTTGGTAATGAAAAGGAGCTTGTTTCTTAACAACTATCGTTTTGACAATGCTGTTATAGAAATTTTCCAGGTAAGACAAAGACTCAGGTTGAAGCTTAGTACACTTTTGTAGTCTTCTGGGGAAAACCTGGAACAAAGAAAGTTATTTTCCCTTTAAAATCAGTACAATAATGTAAAATTAAATATTCAAGCTTTAATAAAGTATCTACGTCTCCAAAGTTTTCCAACACAAAGGCACAACTTGTTTCAAATGTTACAGTCGATATCTACTCAGTTGACAATACATAATACCATCTTATTTATCTCTTGATTGAAGAAATACTAATGACACTAAAAACTGTTATTGAGATTCAGGGAAACTTTCTCTCAAATCTCATCTTTCACCATGTATACCAAGTGACAGTGTTAACTCATTCATGAGCGTACTATGTAGAGAAAGTTCTATTTAGAGTGCCTTTTATCTAGAATCTACAGCTTTCTCCTCACTCATCTGCTATTAATTGGAATTGTTACTGAAGATAAGTTAGTTGCTATTCCTTTGTAAGGAGAAAGTTTATTAGTCGCTAACTTTCTTTTGAAAGTATAGTAGGTACCTAAATTTATACACGTATAAAAACTTTCTCTATCTAGGAAACTACCAATATGTGCCACTAAATAATGATGAGTACTAATTTACAAGAAGGCATAATGAAGCTGCCCTGTACTTACGTTCATGTTGACATGATAAATATTAACGAAGTGAAAAACCCATACAAGACTAATCCTGCAATTTATTTAAGTACAAACAGAATTCCCTGCAGCACTCTCAGAACAGAAGTTAGCAGAATTGTGTGGACACGAGTAGGGAAGCTGAAAATAGGCAGGTTGAATATTACAAAAACTTAGCACTCATTGAGCTACACCATATTCCGTCTGTTGTATTAGAACTGTGACAAGTTGTGGTTGGTGGGTCTATCAGGATAAGTAAATCCCTCTGAATAATATAGTATCTAGGGATATTTATTTATTGTGGAATAATGCAAGCCATTGACGAGGACTGCAAAGGCTTTAGTGTGCATTGGAATTTGAAAAAGCTTTGTAGTGACGTTGTGAGAACAAAATAGCGGTTTGCTTATTGATAGTTTGGTCGACAAGAACATAGGAAGTTAAATAAAGGCAGTAGCTGCAGTGGCTTGAGTTGAGTGTGAAGGTTTTGTTATTTTGTTAGGCATATGCATATGACGTCCTTTGCCTATAATGTTTTCAGACATCCAAGGGATTTAAGACACTTTGTATGCCAAAAACACGCCATGAACAACAATAGAACAAAACAACATCCTTGTTGAAATTCAATAGAATGGAGGAGAGAACAATAAAGAAAGTCTAGAGAACAATAATTGTCGAAGGAAGGCTTTCGTGCTAACTACAGGGAAATAGGGCATTAGATGGCAATGCAGTGGACTCGTTGGTTTCTGGGAAATGGACGAGTTTCTTGTTGTTGCACTATTAAATAAAGGTTTGTGAAATATCTCGGAACCTGTACGCACCATCAGGAAAAGCCATCGGCGGAGCATTGAGAGCTCCGTTAAAAATTACCAGTATTTGTTCAGAATAGAAATTCCCGAGTCAAGTGAGGATATTGGAGACGATCGAGGAGTAAAAAGCGACGGGTAGCGGCTACCTACTTACTTCATGCAACTCACTTTCATTTATTCTCGGCCTCTAAAGAAAAACATCCATTCCTAATGCCTTTCTTCTTCTCCTGCAAGAAGTTGCTGAAGTTTCTGCTACTCTGGTCGTAACCTTTTGCTCAGCAGCATGCAGAATGACGAGGAAGGCTATTATTCCGCACTGTGTGAGTGAGCATTGTAGTCCTGTAGTCGACTAGCCAAATGTAGTGATGTTATGTACCTTCGTTACTAACTAACTAAGCTCATTAAACTTTCACCGACTAGTCTGCAATGCCACAGAATGCCATTTTTAAAGTTTCACATACAAAAATAAGTAGCAAACTGAATTGCTATTCATTCTAGTTGTTCTAGTCAACAGAGTGAACTGTCTTTAGGTAGGAGGGAGTGTAGCAGTGACTTCTTTTTATTATGTAAGTAAATAGTGAATAATGAATGGAAGTCTTTCTCTTCTTTTATGTCTCTCGGTACTTATCTCCTTCTTCTCCTTTGTATTCCTATAGCTTCCCTCTTTCTTCTTTTGTTTCTTTAAACTACTATTCACTACTCCCCAGTCGACAGCAGTTTAACGTCCGAGCAAAGGAAATACATTAAATACTCCCAACCTATACCTACAAGAATATCTCTCCAACAAATGACTGTCTAAGTATACATTGCGTAGTCTGTAATAGCCTTTTCGTTCTTTGCAGTACCCAGCAGTACTATGCCTAGAAATACTTGAATTAATAAGCTGAAGCAATCTGAATAGCAATTTTACTATCTTTCTGTTCGAATACCCTCTGAATATCTACTTGACTTCTATCTATCTATTGTTACTAGAGTTGTATTAACACAAGAAATGAACCTATAAAATCTTTCTCTTCAACTCTCAGACAGAGCAAAATTAAATGCTCATATCCAACTGTGGCCATTGTTACATTTAGTAATAAGAATTGCCAGTGTACAGATATGAAAAGAGATTTAGGTACTACCCAGTTAATGTACAGTCTCTGTATGATCTATTTACTATGAGTCGCACTAAATGATATTAGTTATACACTTACTGAATAAGAAGGGGCAAAATTATTGCATTATGCTCAAAAGCATCTACAAATATAGCAGTGGCAGTAATGGTCGGGAATATTTCACTCCAAATGCAAATCTACACGCTGGACCTACATGCAATAGTTTTGGAATTAAAATTGCTTGAGATGGAAAGTTGTGTAACGAATATGAAATTGTGGATTAATTTTGCGAAGGAAGAACTGTTTAAAATGTTTATGCGCAGCAAAGCACCAGGGACATCCAAGTTTGGTATTGGTATTGGTTTTATTCAACGTCTCAGATTAAACGAGTTATTATTGTGAACACAGTTATTCGAGTTTAAA
>JAAAYG020022157.1:0-11425 GCA_009936455.2 Tomocerus minor | reverse complement strand
AAATGATATCAGTTCCATGGAGGACCGACTCGGATAACATAGCACATAAGTCAGTGTAGATTTCTTCCAATTCCTGATAACAAAAGAAAATAATTACAACGTGAGTTAATTACGTAGTACCTACTCGTAAAATAAATCTGATAATAAAATAGAGAATAGAGTCGATAATGAAGCACAGCTAATGAGATTATGCCTTAATTTATTTATATTCTTCAAACTCAAATCATACAACATAAAATAGAGTTTTCTACAAAACAATAATGCACACATTTATCACCACTACCTAACAGTTTTCACTTTACTTTTCAGCAGCACTTACACAATTTTAAGGAAAGTATCCGGATACCATTGAGTATCCCTAATAAAATCTAGCCCAATAAAGATAATCATGCTCAATAGTATTTCAGATTAAACATGAAATTTATTGCGCAGACTTTCGAATTAGGATCACTTAGATTTACTAATTAGATAAATACTATTCAAAATGTACATGCGCAACGAAACATATAGCATAAAGGGGCCTCGGATATAGAGTCACCGAAATATATTTCCAGATTTTTTAAAACTAAAGACTGTTGCTGACATTTTAAAATAGCTTTCCTTTCAAGCAGTGAATTTGTCTATTAGCTGTCGGAAACAGAAATGCTTTAGGTAAATTTTGGACATTAAAAGCCTTTGTCCGACACACAATTTCGAAGAAAAGTGACAACTGAATATCCAAATAAATCAAGTGTCGGATGGTTTTTGGCTGCCGGATATGATGTGGATTTTCTTTGAGTAGGTAATTTTTGAATTTTTCTGAGAAACAAGAAAGAAAAGCCATTAGTCAGGATGACATTGTAAGCTGGTTCTCTATACAGTTGTAATGAAAACTGTCTCAAGCATTTGACTGTTCTGAAAGAAGTTAGTGCGAAAGAAAAACAAATGAAAGTCAATTGATCTCTAAGTCAATTTGTTATTGGAGCGAGTTGTTTGGGGTAGTCCTCTACCATTTACAGCTGCTAAAACTAGAAAATTAGAAGCTACAAGCAAGGCTTTCCTAGAAAGACAACTAATGTGTCCAATGCATTAGTTACTCGTGATTATTGGCTTAGTTCCTAAGAAGTCATCTTATAGATACGTAGTGGCTTTGGTGGAGTGTGGCAGACGATTGCATGCCCTACATAGTCAGTCAATAAAAGAGAAAAAAGTTTTAGACAAAGTACTTTTTCACAGAGGCGAAAAAGACACTATTGATTGCCTCATGTCAAAGCTACATAAGATTAAGAACTGATATTCTCTATTCACGAAACGTAGTGCAATTTTCCCTAATGTAAACTTATATAACAAGTGTTGCTGTCTTTCTAGTGTTTCTACATTCTGTTTCTTCTAGAGAGTAGAAACTCATCAAAACCTACAACACTGGACATGGACTCGTCCAGAACATAAACATTGACGGTTTAGCTACAAGATAATATCGCAATGTCATGCCATTTCTGTCGTAAAACTCTGTGTAGAGATTACAGAGCAATTTGTACCTTCGCCACAACTAGAAACTAACTTGGAATGACACTCTAAGTGAAACAATCCACTTTCACTTTCACAATACTCAAATCATACAAGATAGAATAGAGTTTTCTACTTTCTACAAAACCATAATGCACACATTTATCACAACTACCTACTGACAGTTTTCACTTTACTATTCAGCAGGCAGAATATTGACTGAAATTGAAATAGGTACTAATAGATTGCATGTAGAAAAAGACACACTCATACTATTAGTTCAGAGTTGAAAACATGAAATATGAATATTATGAGAAAATGGGAACCTGTAGAAGAGCAGGGAGCGTTTCAGAATGATATTCTTTCAGCATGGCATTGGTTCCTCGAAGTTGCTGTACGTATGCATTATGGGCATCATAGTATTGAGATAATGTACTGTTACTCCCTTGTTGAATGTGCTGCAAACACGCGTCACTGTAGTCCCGGTACGTCTGAAACAACACAAAATCTTTCAATTACAAAAATCCATAACCACTCCATCTCAAAATTCAGAGAGAACAATGCAAAAATTGTTTCAGCCCTATCGATACCCAAGATATGGATTCGTTCATTCATTTTTTAGTGTTACTCTGTACATCGTACGAAGAATAGCACGCAGGGGTCAAAGCCTGTTAGAGCATTTTAGCTGAACCAACTAAAGGCAACTGAAGTAGAGAGTGTAGGTCCATGAACTGAATAGAGCATTGTTGGCAGCCAAAAGAAAATAGGTATTCTTTAGAAAGGAAGTGAAAAGACGAGGTTGTGTCTTCTCAGCGGCCAAACTACCCGCAACAAATCACAAATTAGCCACACACTTTGTGTCTGGCTTCCTCTGCACTCATTTGTTCAGTGTACTTAACTTCCTGTCTTGTCCTATGCTCTGGCTACCCTGCCTTCATCTTCTTTACCTTCCTACATTTAATGCTCTTCTGAGCACTAAAGCAAACAGCTAAATCAACGAGAAACTTGTACTGATCGTAAGTTTAGCCTATAGATAATATATTGCAGCGGCTATTACAGTTGACATTGCTATATCACGTAAGATCGATTTACGGAACGTTTACCTTTTGCCAGTGCGTATCTACATGTTTACTCAAGATCTTCGTACGATGGAGTCATGGAGTACACAAACACATGCATGCATGGAGTACATTATACAAACAGATATAGACAAACTTAAATATATACTACATGTCTAAGTCTCCAACTTCAAATTGCCGTTTTCTTTTGGCGACTACTAACAGTGTTTTCTTATGCCTATAACCACGCCAATTTTTTCAATCACTACATAAAAATCTTAATCTACTTCAGGTTTACATTTAATTGGTTTCAATTTCTGTCACTTCTTTCCTAGCAGGGAAATTCTGTGACTTTTTTGTCAAAAAAAGTGCCAGTTATGGGTTGTCCCGAAAGAAATGCGCTATGCATTTGCATTACAGTATTTGGTATCTATGTATATGATGCACAAGTGTTAGGTTAATGTATATCTAAAAAAAGAGACTATATAGCCTTGTATAATGAATAGATATTACGGGATTGTTGGGTTTGAATATTTAACACTGTTAGCCAGGTGTCGTTGAATAATGTATGCACACCTTTGTGTAGTATGTAAGTAGGTTATAAAATAGTGAAAAGAAAGGGCAGCACTACAACTTTTACATAGAAAGTCCGGTGTCATTGTCATTGTGAAGGTATTTCGTTGTATACGTATACGAATGTGTATATATCCATTTTATAAATTACCAAGTAGATGTGTTTGACCTGTTTTTATGTGATAAAAAGGTTTCAGTGACAAAGTGTAGGCTGTTAAAAAGGTATGTACTTTGTTTGACTCTGTATTCTGTTGAGTTTAGGTCTCTCCCTTACTTTCACTCACTTGAGTTATGAATAGAACATTACTTGCATAATACAGAGAAACTAGAGGCCTCCGAGAAGGAGTAGTTGTGTTGGCTTTGTTGCTTCTCTTTTATTTGATATTTACTTGACTGAAGTTAGGTAGTAAGTATATAGAATCTATTGTGCTGTCCGCCCTCAATATTCTCTTTTCATTCCCCATGTATACATACACTTACAGAATATGAAGGGTTGAAAAGAAGTAGGAAAGGGCTAAACAAATACTTATATGAAAGATCTTAGATGAAAAGTTATGACTCTGAATCAGACAGCACAATCAAGCATACGATGAACTACAACACAAGGTTTTAACTCCTGCATTGCCTATATACATTATATATATATATATTGAGTTTATATTCCAGTTATTATGGTTTACTTTTTAAATACAAGGCATGAACACATGAGAAGAAACTGAAACCATACACTGTCAATGTTTGCTTTACGGAATGCAAAAATAAATATGATGTAGTCGGTGCATGCATCAGGAACATGATATTTCTTCAGTGAATATTCCATAAAAATCCAAATACTTTATACTTTCTACAAATATTCTAAAGAAGAAGAGAAAGCAGAAGAAAGTTAGATGTTTCGTTAGAGAGGGCTTTATATTGCCTTCATTGTGACCTCAATGCTTTTATTATCTGACTTTTATCATAGCACATATATACACTTGTTATTTATTGAACAGCAGACATAATTCAAAAAAGGACTGTATGCAGCATGTTTGCATTTCTTGTTTGCTTTCACCTGCTTTCTATGCACGTACGAGAGGCTAGGAAGCTACGTCACAATTAAATCCCTTCGAAATAGTTTGCAAACATTCTTTGAGGTAGCTTCGTGGAAAATCTCCTATCTAATTCATGTTGGGTGAAAGTGGAGCTCTTTGAGATATCCCTCGACCTAAAACTTTTCTATTCATCCAAAGTGCAATGCGTACCACTAACCCAGACTAGACATGCAGCACCTCATTTAGAATTTATTCAGCCGAACAGATCTTTAACAATCAACCAGTCCCAAAACATTCTTTAGAATTAAAAGAAAACTTACGTTAGCCAAAAGCGTTTCAGTTTTGCTAAGAACAGTCTCAAAGCTCTCACGGTGCGCAAAAGCCTTTCTGGATTGAATCTTGAGGCAGAATGATTTTTCCAGCAGGGGTCTTGCAACCTGAAAATGACAAGCAAATTCAAATAATTCATTAATAATCTTTTATTATTTACAAGTTACAAAGAAAACCATTGTGGATACACCTACGTATACGTCCCCTCATTTTATGCATTAAAGTTTATAATTATATTTTGCCTCGTGGTTTGTTTTTCACTTTACGCTCAAAGGAACACTCTATCCATCTGTTTCTTTTTATGAGCGTCCTTTTATGTTTGGGAAAAGTGGGCAAAAAGTAGGCGTCTGAATTGGGGAACTTGTATTTGATCCGAACTCAAACAATAAAGTACAACTAAACATGTTGTAATGACATATCACTCAACTGAAGCATCTCTACATCAAAAAAGAATGGAGCAATAGATAGGAAGCGTCAGATCATTCAAACAATGAAAATCTAGTACATGACATGAAATCAAATGAAAGGTCAACATTGAGTAGCCTTTTGCTTTGGAAACATATGCAGTCATATTCCATTAGCTTACAAATAAACGTTGCACAATCTCTGAAAGGATGACATGCATTTCCAGTTCATAAAGAAAGATAAACCTTCCACATCGTTTCCCTTATTCCCCGATTGCCATTGGAACTTTGATGCTAGTGCCAGTCAGTCAGCCAGGTCAAACCGACAGCTAAAGGTTTTATCTCTACACTAAATCCAAGTCACTCATACCAGAATAAAACCTTGATGATGATTAGTGAAATCAGTCACGTCCACACGTCCTCCAGAGGATTTACTTTCGTCGAGGATTTTCTCAACATTATTTCTCCTTTTATCAGAAGGCATGAGAAAATGAGAAACAAGGCAGGAAAAGCCAACTCATACTACTGTCATGTCAGCTAGATTACTTTCTGTTTGTACACCACTAGAATCTCTCTGGCCGCATTTGATAATGTCGTTGAACTGATGATACTTTATTTGATTGATTGATGCCATATGTCAAAATGCACTATCTGGACATTAGCATATTTATTACTTGCATTTCTAGTTTCTAGCATTTCGACTTGGACATATAAACAACTTCTAGATATTCTAAATGTGATAAATTCAGCTGTCCTCATTCCCTATGCCATTTTAATCCAGAGAAGGACATAAATTATTCTAGTATTCATCTTTCTCAGCCAAACCAGGTGAAACTCAAACTTTATATTTAATTCTCTCTGTATTCACAGCTGCACTTCTCTGCACCATGCAAAATTGAGAGCATTAAAGGGAAAAGCGAGATTGTGGTCTATATTTCCATATTAGCAAGTCAAAATCTCGCTTTCTCCTATAGAACACATTTATTTTCTTAAACAAAGAGGCAATGCATTATTAAAGTCTCGAATTAGCCATTATTTATTAAAATTATTCCGTTGACTGAAAGAAAGAACTCAGACATATTATATCATACCTGTCTGCCGAGGGAACCCGAGATATCGGAATGAGCTTGAGAATCCATCTCCACTTCTTGCAGTAAAGACTCCCATATTTGGAATAGGGCGTTACTACATGGTGGTCTGTTCAAAAAAATTGAGAAAACCATTAGTAAACATTAAAATAATTTATAATATGCCATTTTAGATGAATTTACATTTCCTACACGTAGGTACTAAAAGAGTGAATGTGCTACTTTGACAAAAAAGAGAATTATTCGTTAGTAGGTGAAACGTGAGATGAAAATTATAAGCATGAAGATAAATAGTGCAGATTCTAGATCTACACAATAATGTGTTCTCTAGGATGTACCTACAACAAGGTGAGTTACATAAGATACCTTAAATACAGCTTCGTTTAAGCAGCTTACTTTTGTTCCTAAAGAAGTAGGTTAGTGAAAATTAAAAAGGAAACCGGAGAAAGTCTGATGCATTGATGAAAGACCTAAATCTTTTCTTTCAAAATATGTCTCACTATTACGCTCAGGTCAAAGGTGTCGTTATCATGTTACGGTGGAAAAAAGGCCGGATGTACATCCCGTAAAGGCGTAAAATTACTAACTTTAAAGGCGCACAAAAGTTTCCATAAAATTAATGACAGAGATTTTTTAGTTGGTGCTTGTTCTATATCCAAGATCTCAAATAGTTTTCTTTCGTATATGGCAGTGGTATTCATTAGAGTAAAATCCCTAGCTTTTATTAGTTAGAAAAACAACTGCTCATCTTAAATAGCTGCATCCTGCATCTAAACTAGCACATCTTTTCAGACTAATTAATCTCCTCGTTCCCTTTTCCCATGAGCAATGAGCATTCCCGAGGCATTATTATGGCGAAGCTTTATTTAAATTATGCTCAACAAAAGCAGCACGCACTTAAGACTAGCTTAGCCTAAAAGAACCCATTTTCTAAGACGTTTTGCACCCTTCTACATTATACTAACATATATGCAATCCTTTCTTTACTTATCCTTTATTTCATACACATATATTAGGTACCTACTCTTAAATAGCTGTATAATGCTTACATATATGACATGACATAATATTATATCCAAGATTAATATTGTATAAGTATAGTCTGCCTAAAAGTAAATAATAATATCCTGTAGCCTATAGACATGATTCATCTTTTACGAAATTTATAAGCTAAGTTAAACCCCTTTCAATCAGCTCTTTGGTATCGTTATAAAGGAATTGAAGTGAGACTGGAGCATCGAGCACTTTCCCAACTACACACACTAATTAACTTTTCATTGAGTTTTAAAACGGACTTTGGATTCCTTTCTACTGCCCTTTTCAACAGATTCGCACTTCCTCTTGGTCTAGTTTGAGCTTGAGTACCAAATAAATGGTTAACTCCTATAGAATACCACCCTTCACGACCAGTCTTTAGTGAATTATAAATCCTTTGAGGACTTGTATTATACACCTAAAAGTTTTGCACTACCAATCAAAAAATTTAACTGCGTATTTAATAATAAAGTACAATTTTTCACTCTGCTAACATGCTAGAAAGTTTAAACTTGAAAGAATTTTTGGTATACATTCTCCCTTCAATTAGCCATTAGTTTTTAACATTCATTATACTAATTACGTATTATAACTAAAGTTTTGTATTAACCTATCTATTGTTTTAATACCTACTTAGTTTTATTAATATGCAGATAAACCAAATACAGCTTCAAATGTGTGGATAAACTAAACTTGTTATAGATTAAATTATAGAGTAGGCTGAGAGTTCATAAAAATAAATACATAGTAATATTACTAATCTAGAAAGCAATATCTATGATATTAAAAATTAAGATAAGTAATGACTATAATAATGAGTAATCGATATCAACTTGACATCGTAAAATCTGGAGGTTTATTCATGAATAAATGAAAAAACTAAAGCAATTGAATTGCATACGAAAATGAGCGCAAAGAATTTAAAGATCTGTATAGCATAATTAACAGTAGAGACGAATGAAATGGCATTTAGTAATACACCTGCTGATAAATGAATTCATGCAATATTGAGAAGCTACTGAAAATAGGCCTTGGTAGATTAATGATATTCCCGATGAGTTCCACTAACCACTACTATTTATTATGGCAAAACCGGTCAACCTTTGCTCTTTACATCAGCATAAATATTAAATCCTTCAACAAAGAGGATAATGTAGGAAACGAACTGCGCATTTCTATAAGCTATATAAGATATTAAGTCCAAGAAGAGAGCAGTAATGAATACACTCAAGCTAAAAATTGAGACCCAAACATGTACTTAAGCTTTTAGTTAATAATGAAGCTAATTTAATTAATCATGATGATAACAACTTTTGTTACCCTGTCTGATATCTTCTACTCGGAACTGCCCTGGCTAAAAACGACTATAAAATTTTAATAATTTTATTATCAAGTTTACTCCAGTTCCTCGTTCAATACGATTTTCGCTGTTTTCTCATTGGAAAGCAGATGCAGCACCACTATACCCAATCGACTCTAAAAGGTATATCTTTAAAGCCCTATTTAGAAAATATGTACCTTTACCTGTATGAGGCATTCAATTTGGTATCGATCTATATACCTACATCGAAACGCTAATGTATTTTTCATACATAAAATAAATTATGGAGCAACTCACAAAGTAGTTATAGAGAAACTACCTTCTCTTAAAATTATCTCAACAGTATTAGTAACTTGTCAGAGAACTCTTTTCGGAAACTTTAATGGAGAAAATCATTCTTGGAAAGTAAAAGAGAAGATGAGGGGGGAATATATATTAGATTTCTTTTAGATATTTGTATACACAATCGTGTCATGCAATAATATTACAGCTGTTGCAAAAATGAGTTATGAAAAGTTGCTGAAAACTATGAAAGTGTAAATAAAAATTGCTTACTTTTCTTTACGAAGCTCAGCATTCCTTTTGCGAAAAGTTTCGACCAAAAGTTGAAGCTCGACCGAATGTTGTTCATGAAGTTGGGACATTTGAGCCGTAAAGTCCGAGACTGAAAAAAAAGTTACCACGAATTAGAGTACAATTTAAGGAGTAACTTTCAGTAACCTTCAACTTCAACAACCTGTCATAAATACAAAGCAAAATTGTTTGAAACGCAAAAAGGGATTTAGGGAAATGCCAAAGGTGTGTAAACTAAGATTCAAGATTCCAACTTGTAGGTACAAATTGTATTATTTAGTTGGCTATATGTAGCTCGGTAGGCGTAATTATCTAAATAGTTTGGGTATTTTTTGGAAATTTCGCAAGGTCGTCAGAATTTAGGCTGTCATTAGTTGGAGAAACTTTAATAGGATCATTAAATTAGTAAAAGTAAAGTTCATTTGACTTGGTTAAAGAGGAGAGGCAATTTGGTTGAGTTAATTTAGTAAACTAGACTGTTTGTCAATTTCTTTGTGACATTGACATCTCTACTATCTGTTTTTTGTCATGAAGTGTAAGATGGTCAAATGAAGAGGCAGGGCTGTAGTAATAATGTGTTTTGGCTAGAGTTACCTCAACTGCGGCCAAAATTATTACTGTGGTAAATGTTTGTGTTGGAAAATGTGGGACAAATGTTATTGTTTGCAAAGCTTATGTAGATGGGATAAGTTACAGAGGAGGGAGAGAGAATAAGTGTAAGATCCTTAGCAGTAAGTTAATACGCTAGTTCATTTCCATAAAGTTTGAAGCAGAAGTTCTCGGTCCTCCCCAATCCCATTAATTTAATGTTATGTAAGCGAGAAAGAGAGAGAGAGAGAGAGAGAGAGAATATTTCAGAGAGAGAGAGAGAGAATATATGAATTCTTAATTGTAATTTGTAGCGTAACAAAAGTAAAGTTATATGATAGCTCTGTTGAACTAGGAATGGGTTAGAACCATAATAATGTACTATAAGATGTTTATGCATGAATGAGCTACTAACCTGCTAAAGCTTGAAGCTCATTCCCTTTAAAATCCTATAACAAATGCCAGAAAAGAGTTACAACGAAGTAATCTACATTAGTCGATGTAACAAAATTGCGACGTGTCTCCCTTTGTTTTCACAGAAGGTTCCTTCTGTCTCTCTTGACATTATTTCACTTGACTTGGTAAGTTTCGTCCTTGACTCAGCCAAAATATAGCATGCCAAGCCAACTGGGACACAACAGGCATTACACTTCACAGAATGCTCTCTCTCTTCATTCTACATACACTGATTCCTAAAATATTTACTGTTGCATACTTACATTTACTCTCTTGCTCACCTATAATTAGTCCCCTCTATTATTGAAAAGCGTGGAAAGTTGAAAGCACTTGTAGCTCTACACTATTATACGTAGTCCAAAATGACCTAATTAAAACAATCATCTAGCAGAATCCTAAATAGCCTCTTTTCTCCTGTTAATCGAGGGCTTTAGATAAATATTCATTCATACGGAACTGCTACAATGCTCTCAGTGTTATTAGCAAAAGTTTTGATAGAATTCTGTATCCGTATGTCTAATTACGTCACTATAAGTTCATATCAGTTCACACAGTTATGATTTATTCATTCACCCCACATCACGGAAGTTCCAAGCTTATGTGTCATACATAATCTCAACTCTTTACTTCCAAAAATTAAATCAAAATCAACCTTTCAATAAAGCACGTCACATTTACATTTCCTTTACTTCTACTACATTTCCGAAATTAGTAGTCACTGGAAATAGTTATCCAGAACCTTGTTTCCTCTCCATTAACCACATCAGTTTCAAACACTGTTGTGCTATTGTTAATGAATTTAACCCATTTACAGTTAACCAGAAACCTATATTGGTTAGAATTGCATATAAAGTGTGATCAAACTCTTCAAACCATAGCCCACTAGCTTAAACCCCTTTTAATTCTCTCTGTTTCAACTGTATGAAAGTATGAAGTGTATAAACCATTGATCACACATACCATTCGGAATACTTACACTTTTAAGGAGGGGTTGACGTGATTTCCAGCCCTGATTCAAGTAAACATATTTGGAATTGCGGACTCTTTCTGCTGAGGTACCCTTTCTCTTACTGTGTTGCCACAGGCGCACGCAGGGCACTGAAGTTCAAGGTATATAATTGTCTATTCCTATTATGCTTGACAAAAGCACCTAGGCCTAAGTACATGTGCATAATTAATTAGCTGAATGTAAAGGTAAGCAACATTCATATTCTGTAGGATTTTATATAAATGTGTCTATTTATTCATTAAAGGTGCATTATTATCTATTCATTATATAGATATAATATATAAGTAAGTGGTTTGATTAAGATACCTTTACCTTTCCATAATTCATACAATGGAATTATATAAATGTAAATTGAATAGATACGTCTTCTTTATTATTGTTATCTTTATGAATACACTTAAGGGGGGCGAGAACGGCCTTTTATGTCTTTTTCGGCAATCCTCCCATTTGAGGAATCTCCATGGATATTAAATG